>VNWX01000969.1:0-17282 GCA_009869905.1 Ceratophysella communis
ATTGTATTTTTGTGTATTTTCCTAATTTGTGTGTTCAGGAAAACAATTTATCATGCAGCGTCCTGAATACATAGAATGTTTACAAACTACTAACTAAACTGAATTGCTCTATTGATATTACCCGTTTTCAACCCCGTTTAGTACAATTGCAGTAATTTCTGAATAAACAGCCGTGGCATGTTTTAGATTTGCACATGCAGTCGTGCTGACCAAGATCCATAATCAAGCACGAATTCTCGTTGTGAGTTTGCAAACACCGGTAAAATAAGGTCTTATTTTCATTTTGACAAAATATACCTACCTATGCAGAAAAAATTTCGCTAAGAGTGATGAATGCTAATTGCAATAACCATTAGTACTGGCAACTCATCTGCATTTTCACTTTTTCGCAAAGCTTTGCCTCAGGCACAAGCGTTTTTACAATCTTGTGTTGCTTTTGCAAACCTCTGCTGAAAAGTCATGTATTGCATAAATTCAGCGTTCTTAAGATTAACGCTTATACTTAATAGCAAAAAAGGTCAAGTTTTTACTACTAGCACACACTAGGTACATATTTACAATAAAATAAAGTGAAAAATCCAGTTTTCTTAATTTCATCATCAAAACAGTCGTGCTTTGATGATTGATTTCCCTAATGAAAAATTATTGAAGCCTCGGCTATTCATCAGGGTTCCTGAACTTCAAAATTTACGATTATTGAGGTAAATCCGGTTCAACGGTCTGATAATCAAAACTATTTACATGTACATTAGAGCCAATTCAAAGTTGAATTTCAAACACTTGCATTTTAACCTCCAAAATTCCACGTCTATGCACGCTGCGCTTTAGTTTGAATTTTTTGTGACATTAAAGTAATTGCATTTTCACTAATATGCTCCCCGGCTGCATGTAAGTAGTGTCGTTGAGTTAATTTATGAAGAGAGATGGGAATAATTTAGACAGCGAAGTGATGAATTTACTGGTTTCAGACGCTTGACTAAACCCACGGTTAAATAGTTGCAATATGTTCATGACTGACTAAACGAATTACGAATATTCATATGCACAGCAACGCCAAGTCAAAGTCACAGTTGTATGTTGAATTCTGTTCCGATGACCATGGAAAACCAGTTTGTTCCAAGTTCCAACAATTCTGGCATTTATATAATGCTATCTTATATCACTTTCAGATCAGGTATTCCGTACTTACACACGAAAGTAACGACAATGCAAAATTCCATTCTTCTGAGTCTACACGTCAAGAATGCGCGAATAATTTCCAAAGAAGTGGAAAATGGGTTTAAGTTAAACCTTAATGTGTTTAGTGAATAAAAACCCTGAATGAAATTCCTATGCTACTTTTTTGCCTCAATATAAAAGGATGTCATAAACTTCAAATTGCAGTTTCCAGTTTGCCTTATAAGGCCTGGGCCCTGCTTGAAACTTAAATGAAGTAGTTTTGTCTTCAATACAATGCGAATGGGCCTCTATGTACCGGGCATCAATTTACAGACAATCTGCTTGAACCTCTTGGATTTGTATGGACAATACTTAGTAGAAGTTAACGTCCAAGCACAGCAATGATTTTGGGCATTGGTAACGCATTATCTGACAGACTACCTTGTTTATCTGCTCAGAGTAATTTGTCTATTTATTTAAGGTGCGTTTTCTATTAGGCGAAGGTGCCACTCATTGAGAGACGATGGGACAAATTCAGGTTTTATTAGGGTCATTAATACAAGATTTCTTCACACTTTGAGTTTTTCAAACTTCATTGATTGATTCGTCACGCTCTCTCACGTGGAGTTGAATTTAATATGCGCATATGTGGCCAGTCAATGTATTGAAGTAAACTCGTAACTCGTCGTGGGAGTTCAATTCTCAAATGACTCAAATATTCAATTCATATAGGACGATAACTTTTAAGACTCATTGAGAGACGATGGGACAAATTCAGGTTTTATTAGGGTCATTAATACAAGATTTCTTCACACTTTGAGTTTTTCAAACTTCAATAATTGATTCGTCACGCTCTCTCACGTAGAGAAGAATTTAATATGCGCATATGTGGCCAGTCAATTTATTGAAGTAAACTCGTAACTCGTCGTGGGAGTTCAATTCTCAAATGACTCAAATATTCAATTCATATAGGACGATAACTTTAAGGCCACACGCGGCCTTTATCAATAGATTGTTATGCGATTTAAATAGTTCGATTTTCTATGCTTTGAACTGAACTCTGCTCTATTGTGACGATCTTAATCTTAAGTAACCAAACCAGTAAAGATCAAATCACCAATTACAATTTATGATCTAGACCTTTTTAGGAACCCGCAATAAAATATGGCCAGTCAATGTATTGAAGTAAACTCGTAACTCGTCGTGGGAGTTCAATTCTCAAATGACTCAAATATTCAATTCATATAGGACGATAACTTTTAAGTCACACGCTGCTTTTATCAATAGATTGTTATGCGATTTAAATAGTTCGATTTTCTATGCTTTGAACTGAACTCTGCCCTGTTGTGACGATCATAATCTTAAGTAACCGAGCCAGTAAAGATCAAATCGCCAATTACAATTTATGATCTAGACCTTTTTAGGAACCCGCAATAAAATGGAATCGTGAGATTTGCATAGTAGTTTCCCACAGCACGACTCTGCTTAGGTTTATGGTAGCTCTGTTTACGCTTTCTGGTGAACTTACGAAAATACTCATATGCACTGAAAGCATCAAAATATTCATCAGGTAAACAGGCATTCTAGTCGTAGTAGTAGTAGTTCAAGAATAAAACTTGACAGCAGTAAACTCACTGATAACAGATAAGACTCGTTTCTTATCTCTCCGAAGTCACTCCCTGTCTATCTTTGATAAATGAAAGTGTAATTCTGTTTTCCCAACAACTATGCAAATTTAAATATATAGCAAGGTTCATATGTTAAAGTTTTCCGAGCTTCTCAATGCATTATTGACGGAGTACAACATCACTCTAATTTACAATGATTTCTTTAACTAGCAAACTTCTTCGACTCGATCTTGTCGTGATAGCGATGACTCCCCTTTGCTCACTTCTTCTCGCATGATGGAATCTCTCCAATTTAGAGCTGCTAATAAATGAAAATGTAATTCTGTTTTCCCAACAACTATGCAAATTTAAATATATAGCCAGGTTCATATGTTAAAGTTTTCCGAGCTACTCTATGCATTATTGATGGAATACAGCATCACTATAATTTACAATGATTTCTTTAACTAGCAAAGTTCTTCGACTCGATCTTGTCGTGATAGCGATGACTCCCCCTTTGCTCGCTTCTTCTCGCATGATGGAATCTCTCCAATTTAGAGCTGCTTTTTATAATGAGTCAAAAATTGACTTCGCACCAATGGCTGCCAAAAAAACTTTTCTCCCCCCTTTTTGAATACGGAACTAAACTAACACTTCCAAGTTCGAAACTCAAAAATGCATGAATCTGCGTTGGTAGTTTGCTTTTTCAACTCAAACTCAAAGTAATGATATAATATCAGTCGAGGTGGTCTATTCTTCGTTTTTATGTTACAGTGCAAAAATTTTCAATTTGGATTCCGCATAGGAATTTATATTTCCGGGATAGTTACAACAAGCTCAAATTGTTAAATAATTACAGTTTATTAAACTTTGTTCCGGAAGTCAATTTTCAATATTTTTGACTGAAAATATGAAATTCACAATTTATAATATCGACATGGTCGTTGCTTAGATATTTATGCCACTAGATTCCATTGAACGAAATTAAAAATTTCGCTAAATTAGGTATTACCCTGATCTCAAACTTTAAGTAGACTTCGTTACGTAACAATATAAATGCGGATTCCTAGGTCAGCAGCGCTAACATGAACACAGATGTATGCATATCTCCGCAAACGCAAGATGCGTTGGAATTGGAGGATCCAAAAGTTTTACCTCATAATTGGATACTTTTAAAAAGCCATGAATCATACATGACGAGGCATGGAAGCAAGGGGAAATAATACATCTTTTTTCTGAAGCATCTTCAACGAAAAGTGAGAATCCAATTTGTTCACAATTACAAGTTACTCGAGACGGTGGAAGTGGAGCCTGACAGCTCGTGTCTTGGATTCATAAAGTGGACTGTGAAGAAGACTAGATTATAAATAAGCAGGTTGCTTTACTAGTCGTACCCCCTGCCTCTAATAGCACCAGGTCCCGAGGATCTTTGATTCCTCATCTTCCGAAAATCCCCTTCTTCTTCTCGCATGGTGTGTAATCTATGGAGTTCCAGCAGTCGTAAATTCATGTTTTTAGAATTTATGCTTTACTAAAGAACATAGTCGGGGCGTGGTTTGGTCAGGAATTGAGACAAATGACGGGAACGATACCTCAACAGCTCAATTATTCTGTTTGTTTAGATTAATTGGTTTGCCAGTGTATTCATGTATCAAACTTATCACTCTGGTAAGCTACGTACATGGCGAATAAATGTGTTACTAATTTACACGCATTAATCCCAACAATGCAATGAGCCGAGTTGTGAATGTCGATTGTTCATTGTAAAGCCATGGCACGTTTAGGTACCCATGTAAGAATTTGTAAGAAACTCGTTTTCCGTGTGCTAAATGAATTGCTTGGCTATATTGATAAAGCCTAATTTAAATAATACTAAAACCCATTTTTCATGCTTATCATAATAATATGCAAGAAAGGCTTGTTCGATTCGTGAGTGGTCAACTTTTCGTTTAAGACAAATGTTAAGTTTGGATATGTATATTCAATTCGTTAGTTTTCGCATGTTTGGCCGCTTTTATAGGGGCTTTAATTTCTACACTGACCTTCAGAACTTGGAAAACAAAAACTGCATAGGCGAACATAGTAATGGCTTCAAATAAGCTTAAGCTTGCCATTTGTAGTTATTAATTTGGCAAAACTGGAATCTACGCGCTCAGTTATAGCTTATTACCAAATCAAAGTTGTAAATGCGTAGGACGACGATACTAGTACAGAATAATGCAAATGCTTGATACCAAATGAATTTTGACAACGCGTGGGTATCTTAGAATGGATCACATGAAATCTCATTAGAACTCTGTCGAACAGAATTATTGTTCCCATATGTTGTATACCTACGGAATTCGATAATAAGGGCTACAGTCCTCATTAATTAAATTTTTGTACTTTATGCGTACGAGTGACGCTGATCAAGCAATAAGTCATTGCTATTTCGTTTTGAGTGTTCTGGTCACTATTCAGATTTCATGCTAGGCTAGTATTGAATAAGATATCATGTTATTGCAAACACAATCTGTGATTCAATCCTAAAAGATTTATTTGCTGATGTATTATGAAATTAAAACTTGTAGAATCTTAAGGATGTTCCTGAGATTTCGTGTTCGCATATACTATGTGCATACTTATCTCTCAGAATATTGCTTCTGAAGAGTTTGTAGTTCAAGTGTCAGCAGTAAATGTCTAATCTCGATGTATTTATATCGGTATATCAATCTGAAGACCATATGGCTGCTCGTCAGACCTGAATGTTAATTGACGACTTCTCGCTCTTTGTCAATGTCAAGGCTGCCTTGTTGTCAACCAGCCCAAATCCGAGCTATTCATGCAGACCATACGAATCAACTAAATTTGCGAATATTGTACTAATTTTATGCCAAAAAGCAGGTTCATCATTTGAAACTAGTAATTTATGCGAGACCGGCAAAATATATGTGCAAGAGCTGAAACGGGAACGTAAAAGCAGCCTGCATTTTAAATTTAATTCTGAAGCATGGAAATGTGGAAAACGATTAAGGACGTTTTATCTTATATTGAGTCAGGAATCCTGCTTTTTTCAAGCTTAAGTTGAGATTAGGTGTTTTATTAACTAAGGTTGAGCAACAAAAAAGGTTAATTATTTTTTCTGATCAGAAATCGCGTAACCCTGTCTATTCCTATTGATGCATACTTAGGCTAACTAATTTCACGTGCTTTTGTCGTAAACGTAGGCGCCAGGAAAGGCGTTGTGCTGGATGACTCTATTTAAGGCAGAAAGCATCTGGAGAAAGCATTTCTCACTAGGCTCAAAGCATTTGTAGAAGTAGGCCGAAGCTAAATTGCGGATTGTTTTTCTTATACTCACTTGGCCTGTCCGCATCGGAGATGTCATCAGCTCCTGAGCAGAGTTGAGCGAGGATGAAGGGAAGCAGTAGAAGAAAAGTGATGAGTGCGGACTTTCTAGAGGAAGCGGTTGGGAGCATCGTTAGAGAAGTCCCCGAGTTGACGCTACAAATTTGACACTCTGTTGGATTGTTCGATTTCGACCCAGAATTGAACTGAAGAGTGGAGAGCCAGCTGTCACTAGGCCTTCTGCGGATGTGCGAGGCATTTCAATTTCAAAAAACTACTCGGCATAGTACTTTTCGGGACACAGAAACAACAGCCGAGCAGGGAGGGGGTCACTTGATTAGCTATAGCAAAGGGTCTTAGAAATACGTGTTTCCTTAGACTACGCGGTCCAAGATATGATGAGACTGTGATGAGGATGAGGCCACTTGGTGTGCCTCTGCGTCTTCACACCGAAAAAGAAGAAAAGAGTACTGACATCGGGCTGAAGTTTGGAGTTTCCAATTTCGCAAGTTTTCGTCGTTTCTTCGTTGACAGGCAGCGGTTGGGAGCGGCAGAAAGACCACATCCATCATTGAACGGATAATCCGTTTACACACACATCAACCTATAAAAAATAGAAAAACACAGACAGAAATTAATATCAGTCGTTCAGTTTAGTACTTTTATATATCCCTAGGTCGTTTCGGGTGAAATCCAAGTCTATTTCTTTGCACGAACTGCTCTTAAACGTGACATGTAGCCAGTATGTGTTTTTTGTGGTATGTCGCTGTGGGTTTTTGGGAGAAATCCGGCAGATTATGACAAGTGATCCAAACATCAAGTCAGGAGATGTAATAAAAAGGAAAGGGGCTATTAAATATTTACGTAACAGGTTCGAGCTACCAGCAAATCCACCTGAGTAATTATACGTTGAGCTAGGCCTTGGTTCGACTCAAAAGTCAGACATTCTTTACGTCGACTTCGCTTAAGAACTTATTTCACATGAACCTTTTAGACGGATCGCATTCAAGTTTGCAAAAATGCAAAAACCTTGACTTTTTTATGACTAAACTGAGTAATATCGTGCTATAGTAATCCTAATAAATGTCTGCTGCGCGTGGAATGTCATTTTGAATGACTAATAGCGTGGATTACTAACTTATGTTTGTAGGCATTCAGCTTTATCCACGAGAAACACGATAGCTGAACTACAGATATAAAAATCAAGTCTCAGGTATATGAAGCTCACTTGACCTCAAAAGCGACCCTCGCCATATTAGCCGTCTTCTGCACGCATCGAGTGCACTCATGCCAAAAAATCTATATTCGCCTTTTACCTTTCACTTTTTACCGCACACACATGCATTTTTCTTCTGAGACGTGTACAAGACACCAATACATGCCTATATTTCTCAATACTGATACCGAAAACAAGATTGATGAAAGAGAAGATGATAAAAATATAAAAAATTGGAAATTGAGCTGAGCAAGCAGAATTTGATTTTTATTATATTGCTTTCTCTCGTTCAGAAGTGATCTATAGCTTATATACTCGTGCTCATTGAAACGAACACATGATCATATACAGTAGCATCTAACATCTTCATGATAAATATGTTAGAAGGTAATTTTTCCCATACTGGTAGCATATTTCAGAGATTTTGCCATGCTCTATTTGGTAAAATGATATTATTTATGCGTCGCAAATAAATCAAACCTAAGTTACATTTATATCTATCCATATCCACGCGCTAGTCTTGGATTTCATCTGAACACTACGCCAACTCATGCTGGCATTAATACGCCATATATTTTATTTCCTTTTTAAAAAATGAAGTCAACCCAGAGTGCAGTCAGGTTTTTAAAAAGTAGTTTCACAGTACATAAAAGTAAACCTGAGAAGCACAATAATATGGATTTATTCGTTGCAGCAAGCAGCGAACTGAGATTGAGAGACGTGTAACGTGTAATGGGTGCTCTCGAGTAATAAAAATTGTATCGTCTCGTTTACTTTCATTTTCGTTTTGACAGTCATGTATAAAATGAAGAATGAGAGTTATTTCTTAAAGATTCACTTTGCCCATCTTCGTTCGTTGCAGAGCAGAGTAATGGATAATGCTATTTGATTTGTGCTCATTGTTCCAAGCATTTAATGGTATTTGAGCGTGCTTGGTCAAACGCGACGAGGCGATCGCGACGTCTCTGGCAGTTGCAGTTTGAAATTAAAATAGGGGATAACACATGCTTGCTATGGCTAATTATTTTTGGTGCATTTTACTTGAATAGAACTGTCATAGAACCGTGGTGCTCATGTCCTTTAAATTCGACATTTTTCAGTCATCTCCACCAACGCAGACCAAGCGTCCATCCAACACCTGCTGTCCGGATTCCAAATGAATAAATACCCAAGCCAAATTAACAATTACCATTACACCCATTTGAAGAATTTCAACAGAGACTACTGGTTTCTTTGGGCATTGAAAATCCAACAGCTAGCTCGGATGTTTACGAAGCAGGTTTTAGTTTTTGAAACTTTTAATATGATGATGCGCGTCAGAGAAAATAGTAATAAAATATGCAATGGGTTCTTTCGTATTTTTCCCCTTTAGACTCTCTTTGATCTTCAATTCAAACTCCCTCTTTACGTCCAGACAAGCTTTTGTCTCTTTTTACTTTGATGTCCTTGAATCTTTTAGTGCTACTATTTGTCTGACAATGTAGTTTTAGAATGTCCGCACTCCACGCTTCTCTTGAAGCATCTCTACAGAAAATCCAGGGGCTTCCGTTGTTCGAAGCCCGAAAGACTCCATGGAATTAGAATATGAGCTTTTAGCACTTTGATGAAAAACAAAAGACAGTGTTTCCCTTCCTGGAATGGAATTCAAGCTCCGAGTTCCTCAGATGCTCTCTTCTGTTTTTAATTTTATTAACCGGTAACAAAGCTCGGAAACGCACTTTCACGCAACTTGGCTTTCTCGTTCTGTGCGTACTCTGCATGAAGTTTACTAACCGCATGAATAAACAAAGCTTTGTACTACGAGTATTCAACAGTTGGACAGGACTCAGGGAATTCGAATGAAAATGGCTAATTACCTCAATAATGTAGAAGAATGCAAAACGAGTTCATCCTGTTTCAACAACTTTTACTCTCACTTCATGCTTGCATACTGCAAACGGTGGTGTGGAAGTTTGCTAGCACGTAATTAAACAGAGACCGGACCAATTTGCACTCAAGAAAATGTTGCAGCGTACGAGATGCCCAACATAGCGCGTTTGTTTAGCTAAATTAAATGCACGCCATGCAGCTTGTACAATGTACAGCTTTTCCATTTAGCTCTGCCAGTAAGAAAACAACCCCTAAGAGCCATATAATTACATAATATTAATGCAATTTTCTCCCTTGAAGTTGACAATGACATTATTTGGAAGGTGCATGAGAATCAAAAGAGATTATACAGCCAACTAATTAAGCGCATAATAAGGTTTACAAGGGGTGGAGGACGACGGTAATGATATGACATATTTAAGTCAGTAGTCAGTACCTGGGATTCTAAGTTTGGTTTGCGTTCAATGGGCCCTGCTTTTAAGGCTTCCAGACTAGACGTCGGGGTCAGGATTCGGGACCTGTTAACCCTAAATAACTCCACTTTTGTTTTCTTAAGCATTCATATGCGCTTAGGCGGGCTTGGCGTTCAGGTTTTTAAAAGGCTTCTAAAGCTCCAGTCGTATTTACTACAGAGTAATATTAATTCAAGGGAACGCCTTTTGTGACCTGTTATTGGCTCTACTGTAAAAGCATCATTCAATGTCCTGACCACAACACTATGCGCGAATTGTTGCAAAAAATTACATTGTCTCCTGCTGCACAAAAATTAATTGCCAATTTCGGGGCCTAAAAATACGGGAATTTATACTTAAGATTAGTTACCCGTATTTCTAATATTAAAAATGTGCTTATGGCTTGTATAGTAAACTGAAAACTACAAAGTGTCACCGAAAACATCTTACCTGCAGAATCAAGCGCTTGATAGCGAAATCTTGCGTGCAGTTAATAACTCGGCACTCTTAGTGATGGGAACTATTTGTTTGTTTTTCTCACTATTGTCTCATACTTTGAACAAGTATGGTAATTTTTAGTTTCACGCTTAAACTGCATATGCATATGCGAAGAGCACAGAATTGTTTGTTTTACAGTCCAACTAGTATGAAAATTAGCCAAAACTTTATTGTTACTTTAGTTTTTAATGGCATTTTTCTCGACAAAGACGCCAACACACGGCGCAGTTAGTATGCTGAACGGAATATTCCTTACATGTCATTCTGGCATTTTTTGTTTGTTCACAGTTCACAGAAGGGTTTCACACTCAACTATCACGAGTCAGTAAAAGAGATAAGTGTACTAGTTACTTAATTATTATTCAGCCTTCAGGAAGATATGATTGGATAAAAGTTTTTTCAATGTACTGGAGATTTAGAAGAGTAGAAGGGTATCATGAGGGCTCAGACAAGAACCCGGTCCAGGGCTTACAACGTTTCTGTCTTGGAAGATTGAATGGCACTGATCAGCCGATAATTCCTTCTCGACGTGGGGCTCACTCGTTTCTCCCTTAATAACTTGTCCAAATAGGATTATTTAGCTCTGGGATCAGGCAATGCATCTCCGTAGTATTTTACAAAACTTTTTTTTCTTACTTCTTTGTAATCTTCCTTATAATCACCAAACCAACCAGTTCTGCCTTGGTTTGGTTCTCGAACTAGTCCTTGTTCTTCCAAGTCTCTTTGGTATCACTATTTGGTCACTTAACTCATCATAATACCATTAGTTGTTCAGACGGGCTTGTTTGGGGGGTAGAGAGATTTTGATGATTACAGGCAGAGTCTCGACCATTTATCAGAAGAAACCACATTAGTAGGGTAAATAGTCTGCGGCTCTTGATAGTGTTATTAAAATTGATATTTGCACTTATACAATATTTAGTCAAATTGATCCGGTTTCTTGATTATGTAATATTGATTAGCGATTCCGCCGAGTCGTATATCTTGTGTCCACATACCTTAAAGTCAACACTTCCGTCGGTGTTAGTTAAAATTCCGAAGTAAAGGCGACCTACTGTGCAGAAGACGCCGCTGCCGCTACGGAAGAATATACTTATTTCCTCGAGTTGACAGGACTTGGGGCTTCTGCCAAAAATGAAACAAACAGGAAAAATTATATGTGTGATAAACAAAGGGAAAGAGTTCCAGGTTTTTATCGCGTATTCAATCAACGCAGTGGGAGAATCTGTAAAGCTTCCCCCCGCTAACAACTTTCACGTGGTAGTTAATTATGGGTGGAAGACACGCCGCTGCTGCAGCGTCCTGAAACCGGGACTACTACTGTTGCGTTCGACGAGATGACATAAATAAAAATTTATTCTTTCCACCATAACGTTCCATTCTACTTAGGTTGGCTAAAGGTTAATGGGAAGACGGGAGCGGAAGATGGAAAGTGTCTGAAAGCGGCGTTGGAGATAGTAATAAGCTCTATCAGGCCGACTTCGCTTGACTTGAAGCTCCGGAGTCCCGCAACGGGCTGCGTTCTGTCCCGAAATAAGGGAGAAAAATGTGCTCGAGACCCGACGGACACAGAAGAACTGAGCTGAGAACGAAGCGTGAGTCGTCCTTTTCCCATACTACTCGCTGTCGTTCTCTAACCAAGCACGCTTGCATGCTTGGGCGTAGAAAGAACGATTTTAGTTGGATTCCAAAGGGTGAACCACTGCGCCAGCACTGACGCTTGATGCCAGACCAGGGTGCATCTCGATCTACAGCACAATAGGAACGAGTCTTGGTGGTAATGAGCAGGGATGTGATAGGCAGGCAGTTTTTCTCACGCTAATTTGCACAAAAGCAGTCAAGATATGTAAAATGCAAACTTCTTCCCAGAGACAATTTCAGAGGCAAGATAATTTTTCATTTCGTCAAAATAGAGCTTCATAACGACGCTTATTTTTGCAGTGATTTTTACAAGACATACAATGTTTAGTTTAAAAGCTAGGAAATCGGAGACGTTCGCAAAGTTTTGAAATACCTACCTAACTTAGAATCATAATTATGATGCAAATATTTATTTTGTATTAAAACTGAAGCCTAAACCGTGTTTCAATTTGCAACCCTGTTTATATTATACGCCAAGATTGTGCTTTATACCGCCACCGCCTTGTCTGACTGTTTTCGACATCGTCGTCGTCCCAGACACAGCTTTTGTTTAGCAGATTCCCATATTTCGGAAGCAGCATTTTTTCTCTCTGGAAAAACGAGCTTGAGAATTGGTATATAGAGCCTAGAAACAAATCGGCCACCCACTAGCAATACCAGCATTATAGTTCTCGAGTCCCAAAACACCGAATGTTTGGAGCTGGGAACAACACTTGCTCCGCACCTCACTGAACTGACTGCATAAAATGTAAGGTGTGTCGGGTTCGGGTGTTTGGTTCTTGTTTCATGTCTGAGAAAGTGGAAGAAGAGCAATGAGAAAGGTGGCGAGGGCACCTCCGTGAATTATGTCATAACGTGTCTTCTCCTCCTTCCATTGTGAACTTTCCTTCTGCCATTGTATTATTATACAAACAGCGCACTACTAAAGCTTAACCCTGTCTCGCCTGTCTCTGGCATGTTTTGGGCGTACCAACATGCAATTCCCTGAAAACAAATCCAAACTGTTGTATAATTACGGATTACTGACAATGAGAGCTGCCAGAGTATGTAGCTTTACTGAAACCTTTATATTTTCAGAATCACATTTTAATATGTACGAATAATATATAATATGATTTGCACGGCTCTCAAGGTTTATGACAACTTAGACACTTTGTTTAAAAAAGAATAACAGAAGCTTTGAATACAAATATTTAACCGATTTGCGATTGCAGTGCAGGGGTTTGATTCGATTTGTCGATCAAGAACGGAGGTAGGTAATTTAGTTATTGATTGCTTTTATTGGAATTATTTTTCTAATTTCAGAGCCTTATATGTAATACTCGTCAAATAAACAGTCTTAGCTTTATTGCGCTCTTGTTAATCTAATATTGGTTCAAAGTTTGCAACTTTCTATGTTCTTTGCCTTTTCGTAGGCCCGGCCGAATTGAATTATTTAGCAACTGAACTACTCAGCTTGTTTCTGAATTCTGTAAAGTTTAAGCTGCTTAAGTGGAACACAGTAGCAAGGTGAAATAGTTCCCTGAAACACATTCGGCAATTAAGTGTAATTTCCTAGCAAGCAGCGCTTTGAATTGGAATTGGTATTATACCTTTAATGAGCATCATCCTATAAACTGATTTAATTTTAGGTTTGAAAGTCATCTATTATAAATAGCTTTACGCCCGGCATTCATAAATTCTGTGTGCCACGAGTTAAGGATGGATCATGTTAAGTCTCAAACAAGTTTTCCAATGTTGGCATTAAGCATCAGGCTCAGAAATCAAAGAATTATGATGAGTACCGGCGCGGCAGTAGTGCCTAGCGACTTTACAACTATATATTAAATTTTCCACATGCAGGCCTGAATATCCTGAGTGTTCTGGGAATGTGTCTGATTTCTAATATCTGTTTCAATCAGTACTCAAAATGTTTAATGTAAATATAATGATAATCTCCACGTTGGTACGTCTAATTTATTTTTGAATCAGCGCACTAAAAATATTAGTGTTTCTTACGAGCTTTCGCCTTTCTTAAAGACAATTATTAATATCACTCAATCCTATGCGTCGCATTTTGAACAAACCCAAATATCATACCAGAATAAAATTAATATTAAAAATAAAATGCATCGTAATATGATTCCAGAAACCATTGTCCAGAAAAATGCATCGAGCAACTTGAATGTCAACAGCAGGATTGAAATTAAATTCTAAGCTGGTACGGCTCCGTAGAACTGGAGAACCCACAAGTCGGTGATTTTCTGTTGTCCAGATTCAGCTTCAGCTTCTAGGTAACAAATTCACCTATTTATTTAGAAGACATACATTGAAACGCAGACGGATGACAAGCACATTCTGTCAGTGCTTATGGCAGGGCTTAAATGTAGTAAATTGAACTGAAGCGAAAGCACCCGTATAAATAATCAGACTGGACTGGACTCGTGTTCCCTCATATTTTGAATAAAAAGAAGCGTCATGTCTCGAGTTGATGGATGGTACCCTTATCTCCAAGATCCAAGACCGTCAAAAAGTTATTGTGAGCATGTGATGAGACCCGGGTTGACTGCTCCATAGATCAGGCACGTCCACTTCTGTGGTAAACGAGAATATTAAAATAGGCCGAGCAAGTATAGGTAACAATTTTGTGTACTTAAATGCCTGCCTAGGCAATAGTACCAGAATTTATAATGTGAACGAGCTAAGAAATCGATTTCAAATGCAAGTTGCAATGAAGTCTAGACTATTATGCCTATTTAGGTAATATGATTCCACTGTACATCGCAGTTGAAGTGAAAACAATTATTATTCTGAGTAGACTGCTTTTAATAGTAATGAATGTCTGAGCCTGAACCTGAACTAAAACAAAAGAAGAAACTGGGTCACTCATACTCTGACTGGAAATACGGCATGACTCCAAGAATCTAACTGCTTCCTTAATAGCGGCAGTACTACTGCGAAACCGCCCGAGAACTGGTTGTTCGCCAATGTTTTATGCAATAATAGTTGAGAGAAAAAAGGCATTGAGCGTGTGTATTAAAGACTACTTGAGGAGGTAGGAATGGAGAGTCGAAATAGACTTTTTGTGTAAAATATGCAATAAATTTGATTCCAAGATGGTTTCTGAATGAGGTCTGAAGTCTACGAAGAAGGGGCGAGAGCCCAGTCCGTCTGGTACATTTATGCACCAGAGTGCAGAGAGAACCGAGAAAGGATACTTTCTAGAGACCATTTCTCGGACAATTTCAGATGATTTATTGCCTTCCAAAAATAATATTTTAGGAATGAGAATGAGCACCAACACCAAGGCTACGGATGCAAATGTGGAATAATATATTTCGACTGCTTGAAAACTGTCGGAACATATTCTGAGCCTTAAAAAATTTTAATTACGGAGTATTGACACCAGACTTACTGCGTATACCTACAGAATACTATATACTAAATGGGTTTCCAAATCAGAAGCTACTAATTGACTCAAATCGACTTTAATGAACTCCAAGCTAGAAAAATTAGGTTAAACTTTCTACCAGAAATTACACTAATTGAACACGGGTATAACATAAAGAATTTAGTAATACTAACCTCAGTAGTACCTGTATCTACTGAAATAACAACTAGCGTACCCTTTTTCCCTACAAAGTAGAGAATTTTATTTGGGATTCTTTGAAGCAAACACTCGAATTTTGTTTTCAAGGGAAACTTATTGATTAATACAATGTCAAAATTGTGTTTTTGTAGCTTTGCACTGACTTTGTTGGCCTTTTGTTACGTTTCACCCGGAAACGCGGAGTCTGGTAAGAACGTAATGGCTGGGTTTTCTTATTCAGCAATTTTAAAATTAAATCCTAAAACACGGATAAATATTTTATCGCTTTTGTCAGATGAAATCAGTTCAGAAGGCGAGTGTCGAGATGATCAATTTAAGTGTGCTGATGGAAAATGTGTCTTGCTTGCATATGTTTGTGATGCAGACAAGGACTGTGAGGATGGATCGGATGAACTGGCAGAGATTTGTAAAGGTAATCCATTTAAATTACCATTTAATTTCCACGTTATCGGTACCAATCCATGTTTCTTAATTTCAAGGTAACTGCAAGGAAGGCAGATTTCAGTGCTCAGACGGAACTTGCATTAATTCACGATATGTATGCACCGGGGCTAGTGAATGCGAAGATGGATCGGATGAAGACGAAAAACTTTGTTCTAGTGCGATATCATAATGCAAGATTCGTTGGTAATTTGTCAATGACTTATTAGGTCATACTAATCTTCTTTCTGTTTATTCTGTTAAATCGTAGATTGCAATGGCGATGATGAGCTTCTAATTAAGTGTGCCGCTAGTACCAAGTGCATTAAAAAGAAATTTCAATGCGACTCGGACTTTGATTGCGGTGAAAATGATCCTTCAGATGAAGATCCTCAAATATGTGATGGTTTGTGTTATTCGTCTAACCTTAAGGATCTTATTACATTTCACTACATAACATGTTAGTTTGCAAACTTTCTGATTTGTAGAGAACTGCGGAGGAATGGATAAGCGCTTCCAATGCCCTAACAAGAAATGTATTTACGATTATAAAGTTTGTGACGGACAAAATAATTGTGAAGATGGAGGAGACGAAAGCGACGAAACTTGCGCTAGTAAGGATAGTCAATGGATTTCATGTAAATCCGCCTTATGGCGGTATATTTTATTAAGATCACAAAAAAATGGTTCATGATATAATAGATTGCCGCGGTAATCCTCAGAAGATAAAGTGCAGTGGATCAAACAAATGCTACTCTGAAAACGAAAAATGCAATGGTGTTCTAGATTGTACTGTGAGAGATGAAAATTCTGGTGACCTAATTTTGGAAGATTTTTCAGACGAAGAAAATTGTCCACCGAGACAGTCGGACGAAGAAAGGGATGACTACGAGTAAAGTTAAACTAATGATCGTCACATATGGTCCGGAAAAAGTAACTTTGCTTGTACTCTTTCGATTAGAAAGCCGAAAATAAAGAAAGATCATTGATAATTGTTAAAAGTAGCTGATCTTGAGTATAAAATAGGTTAAGAATATATTTATTTATGACTTGAAACTAATTCACGATTTTTGCAAAGTTATTATCAACTTATTTGAAGTGGAATTCTTCTTTTTCGATTTTGGATTTTCAATTTTAATCAGTTCTACAAGTCTGTTCATCGTAACCAATAACTTGGCATGAACTATCTTAGAACCAAAATCACACTATTTGCTTCAGGCACACTTCATTGTTAGATTCATCGAGCATGGTCAGTAGCGTTTAACTAGTACTTACAATAGTGTGGTGGAAAAATGCTAAACGAAAAGAACCAAATCATTGGTAATAACTTACGGCTGTTTTAGTCCCACTCCCACTTACAAAACGCAAACTTTTGTCAGGGAATAAAATATTTGGCTTGCAACGTTAAATTAAATCAGGTTCAAGAGTTAAATTTTAAAGAAAAAAGTGCAAGATTTAGAATTATAACATTATAAGTCATTAATTTTTGCTCAAAATCATTTTTA
>VNWX01000970.1:0-17277 GCA_009869905.1 Ceratophysella communis
CTCGCTAAGCGCAAGCATGGCTCGAGGTCATTGACCTCGCGAATCGCGCCAAATTACTTTTCATATTTTACTAATGGTAAATTCCTTAGTTTGTGGTCTAATTTTTATAAATGAACAGTAGTTATCGTTTTGATGCTTACCTGTCTGGCACAAATATTGTCAGAAATAGCACAATAAATATAAATTAGTTTGCTCAAACAGAAACGCTTGAATTATGTAACTGTCCTGAATATTGAATCACAGATCACACAGACTGTCTTCGCTGGCATAGATATAAAAATCAGAGAACAGTCAGCCCGGGTTACCATTTACCATTACCATTCCAATCTCCGATTATAACTCCGACACGATTTTACCTATACTCATTCGGTGAGATTTACAAGACCATACCATACCCCGGTCTGTGAAATGCTCTAAGCTTGGGAGTAGCTAACATGGTACATTGGAGAACTCGTTTTTATAGTGAACTCGGGTGTACAAAACATCGGAAATAGTGAAGCATTTCCTTGACTCCCTTCATCGCTATGGGTATTTAATTTATATGTTTGGATATATGTAGTGACCGTTGATATAGTGAATAAATGTTTGACTCACTTCAAGGTCACAATAAACAGGTCCACACACTGTGGTGGAATACATATGTGGAATACAAACAAACACAATCAAAGTCAACAACATCAACAACATCTCCAAGTTGCAGGGATTTTGAACTGGAACGGGAAATCTAGGCATATCCCCGCGTATTCGATTAGGAAAATGTCTAGCTTTAAATTTTGATAAAATTGCAGTTTTTAATGACGCTTTTCACTTCTTAAGAAATATGAGGTTGAAATAGCGTTTAAAGCACTTTTAAAACTGACAAGGGAAGTACTTAAGGCGTTGCTCACGTTTAGGGCCGGGAATTATACGTTTCAATTACCTTGTAGAGGTATGACGAACTGTATAATATTAGCTCTGTCAAGTTAAGGGTCACTGAGAAATTGAGGGTCAAAATTTTGCGGTCTGCAAATTTCCAGATGGTGACCAGGTGAAAGGTGAAATTCAGCATGTAAAATCCCATAAAGATTTTCTGGAATTCCATTTCAACGAAAATGGCTATGACCAAAAATTGAAACCAAAAATTGTAAATGAAAATTCGCAAAGTCAGTAACTTTGAGGTATAAATAAAGCCTTGGCCTAACGATTGACAATAAAGATTTTTCTACATTTGAGCAGTACTGGAAAATCTGGGTTGAGAATTTTTGTATGTACCTACATTTATGAACTTCTAGTATAACAACTTCTTGGATGTTAAATATTAGATGTTTTACAAAAATCACGTTTTGTTTAATCGAAATGTGGTGTAAAGGACCATTAAAGATTAAAGCCTTCTTCATGCTATCCGTATTCCGTATTCCGCGTTTCATAGGGATGTGCAAGGTGCAAGTAAAGCTCATTTCAATCGAGATTTAGGCCGACATAATGCATTTTGTGCTGAAATACTAACGCTTGCTTAAATGATGTGTGATGTGTGATTTTTTAAGAAAACGCACAACTCGCGCTTTGAACCGTGAACCTATTTCTTTTCCTTTCTTTGTTTTTAATTTTTTGTAGTTCAAGTAGGAGACGAATTGTCCTCGAATTTCCTGATTGACTCCAGAAAACTTTTTAACATCTTGAAATAGACAAAAATATTTATTAATCCTGGATTTTGCTGAGTCTTTTCTGTGTATAGTTCCTAATGAATATGGTTGATGAATGAAGAGATTACGGATGAATTGGAGATGGATAAAGTAAAAATGCACTTGTATTTGCTAATGTCATTTCCTATTCATACCTCAAAACAATTTTTATGTACCTACATCCAATGCATACTATGAATGCGAATAATTCTTGTATCGTTGTGTAACTGAAGGACACATCTGGAATTAGAATACATCTGTCTGGAATTTACTAAATTGAACAGAATTAAAATAACAAGGTGAAGGTACCTACCTAATACGTATAAACTAAATACAATAGCGTCTGAAGTAGCAACCAGCATCAAAGTTGAATTCGCCTCACACAGGCTAATTACGGTTTAACATTGTTTTGATTTCGTGTCTACCACAATAGATCTAAATACGTATTATATTTGCGTTAAATGAGTTTTAAGCTAACTGCAACATTTTAAACTTATTTTAATTCCAACGCGAAAATGTCATTCAAAACCTTTATGTCGTGGCTTATTACAAGCCACAAAGGTGTATTCATGCGGACATGACAGCAAAGTCTTAATAATTGCACTATTTTAACTGGAACTTTGCAAAAATTCTTAAAAACCGGATGCGTCAATAACGTCCTGTTACGACGACGTGTCATCTACAGACAGCTTCACAAACCTGGCTAGAAATTTAGTAAATTATTTCGAATTCATATTTACAGAATTGTAGTTTCCAGATATGACAAAGTACGCATTCAAGATAGGACGCTTTCTACTTTGTATTCTAATATCTAATGAATAGAAACTTTCTCTGATTCACTGTTTTCTGTATTCTGGATGCAATTTACAAATCAAAATGGTACATAGAATTTATATGGCGTACGATTGTCCATAGAACCTTCTAAATTTTTAATTTGGACACGTAGCAGGTAGCAGGTTCTGGGAGGGAATTGTTCCATCAATTCAAGCTTATAATTAACATGGATAATTGATTTTGGGTTATTTTGTTATTGTCAGCAAGCATTCTAATTTACAGCAAAATTAATTGAAAAAGAAACTGTAATTTAGTACGGACCCTGAGCTCAAGAAGCTCGAGTTCAGTGATTTTGTTGTGTAGAATTGTCGGAGTACCACTACAAAGGCAATATATCAACGAAGAGTATACCAACAGATGCAAACAGATGCAAGCAGACCAGAAATACACAGTAAACCAAGCGAGCGAAACAACCATACGGACGGATTTAGAAACCTGATTCTTCTTTCGCACATTCGCAGATCAACTCTTCCTTCCTGCCTCTTCAATTGACTTACATTTTATAATTCTTAATTATATTACGTCTACGTGAACCCCGTACACGTAAGGCCATTCAGTAATAGATAAACATATAAGAAGTAAGTATACAAAGAACAGATGACGGATATAGTCATCGGACAGATCTTTCTAATTATGTCTTGTATTAAATCCTAGATCTCCCGAGGACAAAATAAGCTGGAAGCTGGAACTGGAACTGTACTGATCGTTCTGCCGTTAACTTATATCTGCCATCCATATGATATTATTCTGAACTCTGAACATTATAATTCGATATCGGTTGAATCATCTGAAATCAAGATTACACAGTTTTAAGACAAGGCCGAAGCCAAATAACTAACTGAAGAATGAAAATTGTAAGTTAAATACTTTAATTTGTCGTTAGTTTACGACTACCAATATCAAATATCTACCTAATGCTACGCTAATATTTTGAAATTGAGGTTCCTTAGTTCCTATATCATTTGTTTATTAACATACTGTTCTGTAGATAACAGGATTTGATCAGTGACATCAAGTTAACACTCGGGTCACAGTTACAAGCCAAGCAGAAGAGGTTCACTCGGAATTGGGAGAGCACAAAGTCTTTAAAAATACGCGAAACGGTTCAATTGGCTGTTGAATCCAAGTAATCAAACGTCAGTTGTCAGTCATCAGTGTCTTTCACGTTCTGGGATATTAGAATATGGCTTCCTTTTGGTTTGGATATTCAGTTGAAGATTTTCTATTCAAAGGATTGGATGTTCACAGTAAAGAAGGTATGTACTTAATTGCGAATAAAAGTAGAAGATCAGTTTATATTGGCTGCCTAATTTGCTTTAGTGAGTGATGACCTATTTTCAAACATATTTATGTTTCCCGTCCCGTACACAGGTTTTGCTGGTCTGTTTGTTGCATTGGTCAGCGTATCCATAATTTGCGAGGGTGTTCGAACACTTCGAGACCTTCTCCTTCGGCGCTACGCGGATGCCCGACATGTGACCCTTTCCTCAGCTACTAGTAGTAATACCAGTGTCAACTCAGTACGCTACAAGCCACAAGGTACAATTGACGTGGTAGAAACAGATGACTTTTCTCAAGGTCCGTCTACTCGATGTCATGACAGACGTCCGTCACCGGAAGCAGAATTGGAGGCTGGGGATGGGGAGGATGAAGATTCGAAATTCGTGGTTAGCAGTTCGCATCCATATCGTCGTACAACTCAGGCTCATGAGTCACACCGGTCAAATATGAAGCAATGGATTGATTTATCACTTTCTACGTTGTTTCACATGGTTTACGTGGCTCTTGGATACATTCTTATGGTAAGGGTCACAGGTCACTTCATCATATACAGCGGAATTTCTGGAATAATTTTTATTTGTCTTCTTTTACAGCTCGCTGTGATGACATGGAACGTTTATGTCCTGATTGCTGTGTCACTCGGAATTGGTATTGGCTATTTATTCTTTGGATCTCTTCGCTACAAAAAAGATAAAGTTCTCCAGCGGAAGTCCATGACCAAGGGAGATTGCTGTGATGCGCTTCTCTCGCACAGCAGCCCCATCAACAGTCACCTTAGTGACTATGACCATGGCGATGGACTCACGGCTTCTGGATCTGGAGACTGCTCTGGAGTTACTAAAAGTGCGAATCATTGTAACAATGGGGGAGGTGCAGCAGTAACTGAGCCTGGGCCAGGAGGTGACGATGGACAACATTCCCTTCATCACCGTGTCACGGTTGTTGGGGCTCAAGTTCATACAACTGCTTAAAACTACTATTTAATAGGAATATTTGACGTTACTAGGTACGCTACAGGAACGAAGTTCCCTCTAAACAAAACTACCAGAAATTACATTATTTATATTTAGTTCTCTCTATTTAATGTCACGAATTGAAATTATCGAGATATTATTATTCATAGACGATAATATGTAGAATTGCTGAGTTAATTCGAATATATTTGCCGCATATTTCTGTTGCACAGTCGTTTTTTATGTGTATAATTTAGAAATAGTTTCTAGTTCAAAGTAGATTTACTGTACTATTAGTAGTTCTAAATATATATTTCGGTTATTTAATAGCTGGGTTTCGGTTCTCGGCTTACAGCGAATTGGGAAAATGGTAATATTTTTGTGTATTAGTAAATGGACTGTTGGTATCTACTAAACCTAGATAAAATATCGTGTAGTAAAAGTTTACTACGTTTGTAGGAAAACACGTTTTTCACTCACTAGCATAAACTGTAAGGTTTGGTCTTTAGTCCTCATGTTTATTTTGTTAGGTTTTCTCTGCGAAACGCAATAAAAGATTTTCTTGCGAAGTACTTTGTATTTTAACCTGAATTATTGAATTAATTTTAATGCTACGATTTGAAATCATTAATTAACTCGAGTTTTAATAATTTCGAGCATAAGCCATTTAAAATTCACGATAAGTTTCACATAAATTTACCGCAACATTCAAACATGTCATACAGCCTTAATTTGTTATCGAAAGTACTAATACATAATTATAATTTACAATGCCAGGTGCCGCGGATCGGTCCGTGGTCGGTTCGTTCCACATTGCATAAGTCCGTGTATTGGTCATTGGTTGCTTTGGCGCGAAACTCCAGACTTTGCATTTCATGGCATTTTTCGTGTTTGTCATCGAATTAATTTTTGAAACGAATACAAAACTGAAAACGAGCTTGGATTTGAATTTTGAATTATACAAATTGACATTCAGTGCAACTATTAAATCTCCATATTAAAGTTGAAATTACAATTGGTGCAGTTAGTCTCAATTGATTAATTCGAAACAATGAGTGACGGAGCCGGGAATTGGTGTCTTATCGAAAGTGACCCTGGCGTCTTTACGGAACTGATCCGAGAATTTGGTATATGCCTACCTAACACTTAATACTTAATTATATAAATAATTAAATACATTTTAATATTCAAATTAATATCAAAGAATTTTAATGATTAATGCTCTATAATTTCATTAATATTAATGCATTCACTTGTGCCCTGTGCCTGCAGCCGCAGCGTGTGACGTGGCATGCGGCATGCACAAGCTGCAAGCCCATGGCACACCACAATATGTAGCAATTGGCAGTTTTACCAGCATTTCCATGTAACAGATCAGATAAAGTTCACCATGATGGTTCCAAATTTTAACATACGTAATCGATTCAGTAATTCCATCGTAATTGCTGATTGAAATTAAATAACGCATGTGGTGTATTTGATTGCCATTCCGCATTATGCGGTTCTGGGTGTACGCTATACTACCCATGAGGATGGAGGAATTTCTCTAGTTAAATTTCGTTTTAATTTATTAGGTGTCACGGGTCTTCAAGTCGAGGAATTATGGAGTTTGGAAGCCGACAACTTTGAGCGACTCATGTATGCAGAATAGGTTTCTTCCATGAACTCTAAATACCTTCTACCATTGGCTAGTAGGTACCATATCATATAATTTCTGTTTTGTAATTTGCAGGCCTGTTCATGGACTAATTTTCCTCTTTAAATGGATTGGTACCTCGGCAGTTGAAAGCACCGCGGGCAGCATTGTCCAGGATGATCGATTGGATAAAATTTTCTTTGCTCGTCAAGTTATTCAAAATGCTTGTGCTACTCAGGTAAAGCCACTTAATGATTTCGCTGCGTTTCTAAGTTTGAAATAATTTGAGTGCGATTTTAATTAACTATATACTTATTCGAAATTTGAATTGCATTTTTTCAGGCCATTATCTCAGTCCTCATGAACTGTTCTGCACCAAACATGGAGTTAGGTCCAGTGTTGGGTGAATTCAAGGAATTTACTAAATCCTTTGACCCTTCCATGAAAGGATTGGCTTTGTCAAATTCTGATACTATTCGGACCGTTCATAATTCCTTTGCTCGTCAGGCTGTGTTTGAGTTTGATCAAAAGGCTGCATCAAAAGATGATGATGTGTTTCACTTCGTGGGATATGTTCCAATTAACGGGCGACTCTATGAGTTGGATGGTTTGAAAGAAGGTCCTTTGGACTTGGGTGCAATTCCCACTGGAAAGGATTGGACAGAGTGCGTTCGTCCTATTCTTCAAGATCGCATTAGCAAGTAAGTGTATGGATTTCTAGTTTCACATATTAATGAATATCGCATTAGTTTTACACAAATAAGGGTACCCGTTTGCAGCCAAATTCATCGAATGCATCGCCCATTTAATCAAAACTTAACTGATTTTAAGAGATATGTTACTCTCTAATTAAAATTTTAGACGATTTGCAGTTTATATCAGAAATTCAACGGCAAATGCGTTTAAGAAAAGTGGCTAAAACATCGATACTATTGGACTAAATAGAATATGTTTTTTTAAATATATTACTTAGCTTGCAGCGTTAGATTTCACACGTTTTTTAAAATCCGCATTTAATTTTAAAGGTACAACGAAGGTGAAATCCATTTCAATTTACTTGCCGTTGTCTCGGATCGTAAACAAGAATACGAACGAAAATTAGCTGATTTGGAGGCCACTGGAACTGCTACCCCAGAATTAGTTTTGGAACTCAAGCAATTAATTCAAGAAGAGGAATTGAAACTTCAAAAGTTTAAGCTTGAAAATGTTCGTCGAAAGCACAACTACCTTCCACTTATTGTTCAATTTCTCAAGGAATTAGCTCAGAAGAAACAACTCATTCCTCTCTATGAGAAGGCCAAGGAGAAGGGAAACGCAGAAAACAGTAAGAAATCCAGTCAGAAGGCTTCGTCATGATATGATTTAAATTCAAGATTTTCTAATATCTCCTTCAGCAAGTAATTTACATCTCAAAATTACTCCATAGCAGGATTAGACTTACCCCACATGAACAGCAATAATATTAACATTCAAAATTCCAACTGTGGTTTATTTATGACTCCAATTTCCAAATCCACGTGCGGTAAGTCCTAATAAAATAATAAAATCTTCGTGATTGTGAAATTTGAAAATTCGGCCATGTCGTCGGTGGTTAGAATATTACTTCGAAAATTCAGAATTCTCATTCGCGATAGCATGCTGAGATACCAGTGAATATCCAAGTCAGTCCGTTCAGCCTTAAAACGCTGACGTATGTCGGACATTCATTAATTCATAGAATTGCTAACGTATGCGAATTAATCATATTCATTTCATGGCGTAGTCCACATATATCGTTGCATTAATTAGATCCTCGCCCACGTAAAAAGAAAGGCTATTTCGGGCATACTACCCGAACCCATATTCAAATTCAAGCAAAAGCCTATAAATCACTCCACATCCACTACATTTGCGTTGATTTAAAGAAGACATTAGCAATGATATATTGTGAATATTAGGCTCAGAAGTACAGACGTGCTGTTGTGTTCTGCATTTGCACATGTACAGGATGCTACATAATCGGATAGCTTTAAATGCTGTTCGCATTTGTATTTCGCATAGCCGTAAAATTGATTTTTAAGATATTGCGATTGATTTTGTTTTGATGTTCTGCAAATGTACGCTACGCTACCATTTATTTTACTCATATAAACAATTTTCAAAATTAAAACTTTTTCTTGGTTAGATTTTAATGTTATGTGAAATAACTATTTGTTTTTAGTACTTGGTCATTTTTGGGCTTTTGCCGTCACTATATTGCAGTGACGCTAATTTCTGATTGTAATACGAAGGTTGTACATCGATATTTCGAACTAAACCGCAACTCGGGCTACCGATAGCTTATGCACAACCCTGTACATCCCACTTCATTAGCATGCTGAAACCATAACGAGACCACAGGACTGAAATTGATCTAATTTCTTTTTTCCCTTTTCACTATATGTATGCCTATTAAACTATAACTAAAGAGTTAGATTAAGTGTATGCCACAGCTTTTATATTAACGCTGACGTTTGCTGCCCAACCTCCTCCGGTCGGATTTGCAGTTAGTTTGCTATTTAGCCTACAAGTGCAAAGCAGAGGGGCTGGATCCGAATTGCATGCTGATTAACTCTTATAACCTGTCGAACATGTGGTTTTAGCATGTAGTAGAACTACTCTCCTGCTGAGTTCTTTTGAATAGACAGTAAAAACTTGGCAAAGGTTAGCTCATCTTCAGCCCTGGCCATGATACTTTTTTCTCACTTCTATAAATACATAAAAAACCCAAGCCACTTCTTACAAAAGAAAATATCTACTTAGGTTTTTATATATTCTGAACCAAGTAGACTAGTCCTAGTACCAGGAAAGTATTAGGCTACTAGGATAGCTCCAGAGTTTTTAACGGGTTTTTACGGAAGGTTCGTAGAGGTTCTCTCATATCTCCCATCTCCCTAAAACTCGGTTGTTAGGTTCTCCGCTGGAACTTGCGGGTCTCTTGCCTGTATTTTTTGCGTGCGTATTTTTTTTTGCTGGAGACTCACACAGTTTGTGTATTCGACTCAAGTCCATACCTTTTCCACCGTTTGCCATTTATGGTACAGAAACTACGGCAGACTCAAGCATAGCTCTTCTCCAGTGAGACTTTCAGTTCAGTCTCTCACTGGAATCGTCAAGAAACAAACAGGCGTTCTCCGGGATGTGCGGCAAAGCCCGGGTCTCAATCTCAAGCCAAGTGAAAGTCTAGATTCCAGTAAAGTGTACCATGTTGAATTGTTCATAGAATCAAAACGGCTTGAATGGGACTACGTGACCCGGTTCGGCTACGGTAGGCACCTTTCTACCGAGTTAATGAAACGCCTTTTTGGATATTAGACGCCATGAGATTTGCTTAATCTTTATCGCTTTTTGCAAATAAATTTTGACGCTTTCTAAAAAATAAATACGACATTTTTTTAATTTAATTTTTCAAAAATTTAGCCTAAAAATCTAATTTAAAAAATGTCAGCCAAGTTTTCCCCTCTTGTTTTCACAACGTTTTAATACAGTACATTAAGCACGTTTATCATTTGTATGGCACACATTTTTCACAAGGCCAGACAAGATAACGAGGTACTTGTAATGACGTATAAGGCTTGACGCTAAGCTTAGTTTACGGCTTTTAATTATGATGAAGATTATTTGCTTTTCACGTAATAAACTAGAATTTTCTTGACAGAAATTGCAGCTTATGTACTGGAACTTGAAAATTGTCACCGTGTCCCGAATTACAAGTTTTGTGGACCCATTTAAACGATTACACTACTTATATATAACGCTATCAGTAAAAACTGTAAGCACGTGGAACGCAAGCCAAGTACCTTTACTTTTACATTAAGAAACTTGTGACATTCTCGCTCAATTGTGATTAAGATGTTAGCGTGGGTTTTTGAGCTGAAGAAGATGCTTATCACAACTACTACTGCTGCAGTGACACTATCTGTATGATGGGCAGTCTCTCTCGTGACTCGATCCGGGAAGTAGCTGCCTATTGTCTCAAGAATTTCCAAGCATTTCCAGCACCCCGTAGAAAAAACTGTTGAGAAAGAAAAGAAAATGTCGTTCAAAATCAAAGGGCGTGAAGCTCCTGGGAGCAGTTCCGATCCGGTAATTGTACCAAGCGGTGGTAGTGGCCAGGTCACGCCGAGTGCTGGCCCTGCTTCCTCGTCATCATCTGTAGTGAGCACTGCAGGTGGGCCAGGGAACAAATTACCACGAACTCTAAGTACGTCTGTTCTCCGGGTCAAACATCGAAGTTCCTTTTGGGAAAAATTCGGAAATGATGAAGACCTCGTGAGACGAGAAGTGTAAGTCCTATTGTTCGTCTCTCTTGTTAAGCTCTCTCAGCAGTATTAAGGCTGAGATGAGATTACCATTACGTGATTGGAAACGAAATGAAGAATGTGGCCTGGTGTGGGGTATAGCTCTATTTACTCGGTTTCCTGGTATTGGGTACTAGGTCTTGAATGAAATTACAGTGGGTACAGTGTGATTCAGCAAAGATCGAAATAGCATTGCCGGCATTACAAATCAAATGCTACCGTTTAAACGGTCGATTATAATAGAAATTTTGCCATATTTATTAAATTTGAAGCACTTTCATTAATATTGGTCAAGGAAATACGAATTAGTATGGACCACCCTGTACCGCATATTTTAAAATCTGGAATTTTCTAATCAAGACAACGAGTTTTGGCATCCGCTGAGTAGACATGTATAAAACAGCTTTAAAACCTGTGTGTAATCTCCCCGCCTAATGCAATCTCACAATTTTTGACTCCTTTGAGCCCATTTCTTTCAGAGTCCCAGTATTTACGATTATAATGTTTATTCTAAATTCTAAAGTGCTAAGCGAGCCAAGTCAGATGATGCGAAGCATAAGAAACGCATGCAGACGGGTTGTCGGGGTGAGGTCTTCACGTCTCAAACGTCGTCGCTCGTAGGTAAAATTAAAGCTTCCTTGAATGACTATGACTAACAGTCAGTCAGTAATGTAGCTTGAGTGGGTCGTTGGTTATTGCTTACGACTTATTTTACGATTTACGATCTAGCTCGATGCTCCATGATGGCAAGGATCCTATTTTTAGGAGCTAGTAGACCTCATCGTTTCGTATACCCAAATAAAACGTCACGAGAAATCTGTCTCTTGTCCCCTCGTCTTCTTGTGACACAAACAGAAAATGTTGCATAATACATGCCATGTCGTCGACGAGAAACAATAGCTCTTGGTCATATGTCAAGTCAAGTGGTAAATGGAGATTTCAGCTTGGACGAATGAACCTGTGACCAGTTCGGCTTGTAATTTTCAAGGTTAAATTTATTATGAGCTGGTATCGTGGTCAGATTTTGTTGGTGTAAACTTTGTAAGCCCTGCCCCACTTTCACCTTACGACCTTTCACTTTCACCGGAAACAATTTCTATGGTCCTTTTGCGTTCGAAATTTAAGTTGCTTGTGGTTCTTGGATACATTAGATAACTGATTAGTCTGTATTGGCTCGCTGACCTCTTGATGCGTTTGCGTAACACATAATAGTCGTTGACTTGTCGATGTATCATTGCTTTAGCTTCGTCGTTTCAACTGAGACCTGTGACCTTTTAATACAATATTGTTTCTGGTATGACCTTTCACCTCATGAGAAGTTAGGTTTTGAAAAATTGCATCTACAGGCAAGATGTCCATTGCTCTTTAGTAATAATTTACACCAGAGGTTGCCGAAGTTCAACGTTTGCGGGCTCCCATTTGGGCTGACCTTTTGAACCTTAGACTGTTTTCTGAAAGGTCCATCAGGCAGGATTCGCCTAATTTTCGAGACAGCTTCGTATGAAAGTGTTGTTTTATTTTATGAGAAAAATTCGATTTACCGATTCAAACTCATATTCAGTACTCTCAGAAGAGCATGTCTAGATTTTGCTACTGAAATTATTCTAGGAGACGTTTTTAGCGTAGCCATTTAATTGCGACCTTTTTGCATTTGCTGAACGTATTTTGATTGATCCGAATTGCCCATGACGCCCATCGCCAATGATAAAATAACGATACCAATGTCGCCACTGCTTCCATAAAAAAACGTGTACTATACACATTTGGCTTCTGCATACCATTTTTGCCTGTATTATTTACACATATCCCTCCAGCTCAGCTTCCTACGCATTGATAGAGTAATATTAATAACCTTGCTAAATAGTCAAGCCCAGTAATGTCCCACCACCACGAGGAGAAAAGAATGAATATGGAAATCACTATCGACCAAAATCCTATTGTAATGAGAAAGCTCAGGTGTGTACACATGTCAGAGGAAGTTGATTCATTGTTCAATAAAACGCAGAGTCCTAAGTCTGGTCTTAATGGACAATTTTTTTTTGGACTCCGGCCTACAAGTTCGTCAAATTCGACGTAGTTCAGTGAGCAGTGTTTGGCGTATTACCTGCACGCATAGTAAATAGTCAACCTGCCCACGTATTTTTAGAACCTCTAATAAGTGAATAAATTATTAAATTTATATTCATTACATTCTGCGGGCTTGAGGCGATTGACAAAGAAATTTCACTGTTTAGTGGACAGCCAAATGACGACGGGACAAGGCCATGGCTGGTCGGCTACTGAATTAATTCATTTGATAGCACGGAAACTTACGCCTGGATTGCTCAAATTCGTTAATTACGTGCTGAGTAAATAGTCCGCTTGACTAAAAGCAAACTGGAAATGATTTCAATTAGCATTGCATCTATGTGCGAATTCCATAGCATTTCAACTGGAAAATACAAATGAAAAGTTTTACTTTCGATTTAACATTTACCCGCAGTTTAATTTTGAAACAGTTTTGTTTGTATTTCTAAAAGCTCGATTAAATAAATTGAGTTCAAGAAGGTTGGCAGAGCACTTTCATTTGGGTTCGTTCAAGGATTCAAATTTAGAAAAAAAAATTGTTGTCGAAAGATGCGAAATTAAATTCAAGTGAGCTTGGTTTGGATGCGAGGATAAGAAGACCTTAGGTCTAGGAATTGCTCTCAATTTCGGGCATGTGTCACATCTTTCAGTGAACCACTTCCTGTCCAATGTCCAGCGGTAGTCACATTTAATAACGTCTTTATTTCAGCAGCCTAGCCCTGTCTAGCCTGATCGGCGCAAGGTCATTTCGACTGCGAACACTCGCTTGAGCTTATGGAACATTAACTTTGACTCAAGACTCAACAGTTTAGCTCTATAAATTTTAACCTCACCTACACCTATAACCCTAGAAGCCTATATGTCACTGAATTACACGTAATTTGAATATGCATTTATAAAATTCCCAAAACCTAAAGATATGCCGAAATGCCCGTTACCCCACGGACTATGAATCAATCTAAAGGAGATCAAGCGAAAGGATCAAGCGAACCACTTGAAACTTGAACAAACCCCAAACCCGTATTTTGATACACTCCACCATTGTCCGTAAGAGCCCAGCGCTTTTATTAACTGCGGAGACTCGACGAAGCAGTTAATGCGAATGGGCTGTCCGTCTGTCTGTCCGTCTGTCTGTCCGTCTGTCTGTCCGTCTGTCTGTCCGTCTGTCTGTTTACAGGATAACTCTTGAACGCTTAAACATAAATGGACAATTCTTTCACTAATAGACATGACAGGTCTTGAGTATCAGCTGATTCAAATATGGGTCATCTAGGTGACCTCTAAGGTCATGTCACGGCAGGGGTCAACATGTTGTTTTGAGGAAAGTATGGCATGTGGGGTGTCAATCGAACGCATATGGCGAGTAGATTACAGTAATGACATCGGGTTTGACCTATGACCTCTCTAGGGGTCACCAGAGGTCAAAGTTTGAATAATGCGTTGTGTCTCCGCAGTTTTTAACATTCCACCCTGTGCGGTTTATTTTTTTTTAAATTAAAAAACAAGACGAAACTACCTACCATAATTTTTTGATTCCAGAGATCCAGTTAGTAACCGACTTACAGCCAAATACCAATGAGTAGACTGCTGGTAATGCTAAAAATTCGACCGTCAATCCAAACAATAAATGAACGAGTAGGATGAGAACGAATTCCAGCCAGCTTGGAGATTTCAAATAGTAAGAGCATTTGAATAGCGGATCCCATATTCTTCAAAACAATCGTGTCGTCGGAGTAGTACAAAAATATAGTTACAGGAATGGCTTCTAGTTCCGTTAAGACGCAGAATTTAAAACAAGAATTAAAGAAAAACTCCAGTTGGTCGGCGTCTTCTCTCGTTTTATCCAACATTTTAACTTGAAGTTTAAAGTAAAAGATTCTTGAGAGTTTATTCATAACTTTAAAGTGAACTAATATAACTCGTTACATTACGTATTTTTTCATCCAGTACTAAAAAAGAATTAATTTCGCTACAAAAGTCTTCAAAATGCAGGAGTAAAACTGTGTAGAATGTCCCTGCTGTGCATAGTAACATTACTACAATTAAGCTATATAACTTATCAAAGATGGCTGTTGTCTGCACAAATAAGGTAAAATGCAACCAGAACAAAAGTTGGACAATAATAAACACAGCGTAAAGGAACTGGGTTATTCTGAAAAACCTGAATCTAAGCCACGGAAAGTAACAGAAAGACACCTCTCTTCCATAATTCAAATTGAAACAATTATTTCTTTTGTCCCAAAAAATTGGATACATTCCCAAAATATAACCTATTTGAATCGCCCATTGAAATGGTTGCAGTGAGCGTGCAGAAACCATAATAAATCCAATGCTTCGGTTTAGCTCGCCGCTAGAATCTTGATTCTTGTAAAGATTTCAAATTTCAAAATTATGACCTATTTAAGTAGAAGCTTCAGATCTTAATTCTTGAGCAGAGCATGCAGATAATTGCCGACCAACAACCGCTTGAGAAGCCAAAGTATAATAGGCTTACAGGAGGAAGATGGAACAAAAGTAAAGTCGCAGGGGTGTCTCAATTTTAAAACGAACAATTTTATTCCAATAATTTTCTGTTGAATAACAGGAAATATAGTGTTTTATTTCATAAGCTATAAAATGCTTTCCTAAGTACTTAACTTATTAATTAATTTGATCACTTTAAGATATTTATATCTCAATTTCGCCTCTTAACGAGCAGTGAGGAATTTTTAAGCTTTTAAGCTGAAGTTGCCAACATAATCCTTAGGTAAGAATTTCATATAGGTAGTAAACATTTTTCTCTGAATTCACATTCATCAGAAATCTGAACCTGAACAAAGACTTAAGTGTTTTGTATGATTTCTAGAGATAACGATCGCGACTTAAAAGCTCCAATCTTTTAACCCAGAAACTCTTCAAAATATGAAGAATATATTTTAAGTGCATAGAGCTAGAAAGTCCAAACATCAGTACTGCTCGAAGGTGGGCCCAGAGTTTGAAAAGAGTTCAATTATATAACCTAATCGAAAAGTGTATCAAATTTTCATGGTGCCTCTTGTTGCACTGTGGAAAAACAAGTAGTGTTTCTATTTCTAGTCATAGCTTAAGTACTAGTAAAAGCCCTAGTTACCAAACTAAATTATTTAGTCGCATAGTTAAGAGAACCTTCAGCCGGGTGGCCGCTGGGGCAAAAAAAAATTTTAATGGCCTAAAAATTAACATTTTATTTAGTACATCAAGAGCTCTTTGGATTCCCGTCAGGAATTCAACGCCTTATCGCTGAATTGAATATGTTGACTAGCACTAGCCCCTATGTATATGGTAATAAAAATTTAAAATGGCCTAAAAATGGGGAGCTAGGAAAAAAGGGCAGATTGAGTTAAGAATGGGCGAAGAGCTTAAGAAGGAAGCCCACCGGATTAAAAATTTTGTCCACTGCCAATTTTTCATTGAAATATTCTGTAAATGTATAATGGCTAGCGGCATAATGGTTCATAAATGGATAACATATTCCCTGACAAGGAAATGCAACCATACAACAAGGTAGGAGTCTGTAAAGCTGCATTTTTGTGAAGTTGCTAAGTACGCTGAAATAGAACATAGGGTTTTAGATTATTTCAGTTTTGATTAACTATTGATGATTAACTGAACATTTCTAAGATCATCGAGTTCCCCGTCCCATCATTTGGTTACTTATTCGTTTGGTTAGCTAAGTACGTATTTAGCTAAAGTAGGTCACATACTTAAGCACGCAAAGATTAACCGATTGATGAGCAATGCTAAGAATCGTGTGCAACGATGAACGCATTTTACTGGAGTTTTACCCAGCAGTATCTAGGATTCTGTCACAATAAAGTAAACACTTCAGCCTTCCATTCGAATATAAATACCTGCGTTTCATGCTCTGAGCTCATTAGTAGCTGTTTGTACCGGAAATCGGACCGGATTATTTTAGTAGTTGGGTTAATTCACCTGAACTCTTTGCTCAAACCTGCATCACAAATGTAAAGCTTTCACTCTAATCACAGTCTAGGTTTTGAATTGCTTAGAGAAAGCATCGAGGTCAAAGAATGTCTGCGAATTCCAATCTACGAAGTCCGAATTCGGGGATTTTAACACAGTGCTCTACGAGTAATACAGCCATCTGGGAAGATTTGCAGATTGATAAATTATTCGTTCGAAGAGATAGGTTGGGAAGTAGAAACGATGAGAGAAAGTCCAGGGTGAAAGGTCGATTCAGTATTTCGAGTGCAAATGGTGAAAATGTGTTAAAATGCGATCAAATTCAGAAAAGGAGAAAGTTTACTGGTTGGATTGAGCCGCCTCCGAATTCCATAATTTTTGAATTCTTTAGTCAAACGAGTCTACATGGGCTTCGGTACATTTCACAGCCTAAACGGCACTTGACGGAGCGGTTAGTTCCTTCACCGAAGTTTCCGAATCAGACTTAATTCTAGTAAAAATTTAGAATTTCGTGCGTTGCTAAATAAATGGTATTTTATATTTTTTATACTCTTCTGGGCACTTTGCTTCTTCGTCGGCATTAG
>VNWX01000971.1:0-17268 GCA_009869905.1 Ceratophysella communis
CCAAAGGTGAAATGATTGAGTACTATGATGTGAGCGGATGCTACATTCTTCGTCCATGGTCGTATTCGATTTGGGAGGCTATTCAAGCCTGGTTCGATAAAGAAATCAAGAAACTTGGAGTTGAAAATGCCTACTTTCCAATGTTTGTAAGCCATGCAGCTTTAGAAAAGGAGAAAAATCATATTGCTGACTTCGCTCCTGAGGTTGCTTGGGTTACCAAGAGCGGAGATACGGATTTGGCTGAACCCGTAGCTATTCGTCCTACTTCTGAAACTGTCATGTATCCATCTTATGCTAAATGGGTTCAGTCTTACAGAGATTTGCCCATCAAACTTAATCAATGGAATAATGTTGTGGTTAGTAGATAATTCATAATTATTGAATCATATTTTAAAATTAGTATACCGATTTTTTTTTAAAACTGGAAATATATTTGTTTTTAACATTTCAGCGATGGGAATTTAAACATCCTCAACCGTTTCTTCGTACGAGAGAATTCTTGTGGCAAGAAGGACACACTGCATTCGCGACATTCGAGGAAGCCAAGAAGGAGGTCTTGCATATTCTTGGTAAGTCTTTAATATTTCAGATCAGAGATTAGTTTTATTTAATGAAAAACAAGCAGTATGCTTCTGCAACGGTGTTTTCTAAGTATGAAGTATATCCACAGGTTTGTACGAAAAAGTTTACACTGACCTACTTGCAATTCCGGTGATTCCCGGCAAGAAAACAGAGAAGGAGAAGTTTCCTGGTGGAGATTACACTACAACAGTTGAAGCATTTGTTTCTGCATCTGGTCGTGGATTGCAAGTATGGATTATACTTTCTATTGGTATTCTTTATGGAATCAAGAAAGAACTTAGCGACTGATATTTTCCGTTTGAATATTGAAAGGGTGCAACATCTCATCATTTAGGACAGAATTTTTCGAAAATGTTTGAGATAGTTTTTGAAGATCCTGAAACAAAGCAAAAGCAATTTGCCTACCAAAACTCATGGGGACTTTCCACCCGAACCATCGGTAAGCACAAGCACCAATCTCTTTGAGCAGAATAGCCTTTGTCTTTAGCTCGGATCGAATTTTTCATTAGTAGTGTTAATAATCCTTTTTTGGTTTAGTTGTTAAACGCGATTTGAATAGGTCTCATGTAGTGTTTAATTATAATTTTTCTCTGTGGCTGTCCAGGTGCCATGATTATGGTACACTCAGATGACAATGGATTAGTTCTCCCACCACGAGTTGCTCGTTACCAGGTTGTTATTATTCCTTGTGGATTGACGGTGAATACAACGGATGCTGAAAGAAATGAGCTCCTAGACAAGTGCAAGGAATTCGAAAAGGGTCTCCTGGATGCTGATATTCGGGCCAAGGCCGATTATCGTGAACAATTACTCTCCTGGATGGAAGTTCAATCATTGGGAATTGAAGGTAAAGTTCAAGTTCGAGCACGTGCCTATTTAATGTTATATTTTTACGTTTCTGGCAATTAAAATCAAAGACTTCAAGTTTCTCCAAAAATTTTGAAAAAACGTAGTTTATAAATGTATTTTATTCTTTCAGGGTGTTCCAGTTCGTGTGGAAATCGGGCCCCGAGACTTGAAAGAAGGAAACTATGTTGCAGTATCCCGTCACAATGGCGTCAAAACTACTCTTAGCTTTAAATCCTTCGTAGCTGATACTGCCAAGCTGTTAATCGATATTCATGATGCGATGTTTCAAAAGTAATTATGATCTAGTGCATTTGCTCGAACTTAGCATCTGAGCTTGATATTAACTGTTTTATTTTTATGTAGGGCTAAAGCTGAGCTGGACAGTCATATCACGGTAACCGAAGATTGGAACACCTTCTGTGGAGACCTTGACAAGAAGAACATTAATCATGGCTCCATTTTGCGGTGCAGTTGAGTGTGAGGAACACATCAAGAAGGACAGTTCCAAGGATGAGCCCAGTGATTCAGGAGCACCTGCCATGGGAGCTAAAAGTCTTTGTATTCCCTTCAAGCAGCCCAAAGAACTCCAGGCCACAACGAAGTGCGTTCATCCAAAATGCACAGCCAAGCCCCAGTTCTACACTCTATTTGGCAGAAGTTACTAAGGTATTAATTACTTTAAGAGTTGAATTTAATTGACTTCTAAATTCCGTAATAACTCTCTACAGTATGTCCTACTGCATTCATATATTAATTTATTAATGATCTATTTAAGTGTCTTGTCAGCAAACAAGTCTTCCACTTTACCGGTAAAGTGTCCCCAGTGATTTGTCGTGCTTAGTGCTATGCTGCTTGTACTTACAAATAGATGCATTATTCGAGTTGTTCCACTATTACAGAAATCAATAAATCCTTATTGGCTATTTTTTGTTTATTTTTTCCATTGGCACATCAAAACCACTAAAAACTATTTAAATTCGAAATCAATAATTCGATTAGGTAATTGTATAAAAATATAAAATTTTGATACTTGTTCTTTCACTTAAAATAAAAATAAAAATTTCGAATACATTTCCAACTGCTACATAGGATAGGAAGACCATAGACATAAGAACTTATAATGGAACTGTCCAAATAGTAAGTTCTTATGTCTATGAGGAAGACAGCATTTCAGGAAAATAGAAAATAAGAAAGTAAGTTCTTATAAAATCGAGATTCCAAATTCTATTAAGTGTACTAAAGAATACATACTATGGTCATAGAGGGTTAAATTAAAAGCATAGTGAACCAGGCAGCACCTTAAAAATATCGGTAAACACAGCAAAAGTATCAAATATATTCTTCCCAAAAATAATCTTAAACAAAAATTAATATTTAATATTTCAACTATCTTAATTAGCTCTTGGCGATAATTACTTTACTTGACTTTTTACCGTATTTATCTTGTTTCGTCACGATGTCAGCGTAGTCAGACTCGGGGTCACTGTCGTAGTAAGTATAGTCGTAATCATGGGCTCTTGGTAGGCGTTGATGAATCCGTAACTTCACGATCAGCATCACTCTTTCCAGGTTTCTCTGTCTTGTTGGCGTCTAATAAAGCTGCGGAAAAGTTGGTCTTTGTCGTAACTTTGAGGGATAGAAGCCTAGGTTTATAAGTGGTTGGTTTTTGAGATGCTAGCGTGGTCTTTGTTTTTCTTAGATTTTCATTGTAGATTCGGATTTGATCCCTTTCTTCGTCAGACGCTGTAACGAGCTCAGGTTCCGGAGTTGTTGTTGGAACATATTTCCTAGTCGTTTTTGGCGTATCGTTCTTTACTGTGCTTCCAATTTTAGTCCGAACTTGAATATATTTGTTTGGTGGTTTGTAAGTAGTTGCCGAAACCAAGTCAGGTTCTGAAGCCGTAGTGGTCGTGGTCGAGGTAATTGCGGCAGATGTAGTCGTTGATGGCCTTTGTCTGGGGCGTTTTACAGGTTTTGTAGCTTCGATGTTTGGTCGTTTGTCGTCAGAATCTGCTACTAAAGATCAGAGAGATTATTTAAAACGCGAATTTAACACATGAAAACTATTTATCGTTATCTGTTATCTTTAAAACGAACTTATCTTTAGTTAGCTTAATATAGGTTTCAGGAATAAGATCTAATCTACTGAATTAGAAATAGGTGCCAATTTATTCTACCGTATCTGATTTGTCCGGTCACGTATTTGTCGTTTGTGTGTGACCGTGACTAGTTATTGTTTCTAGGTCTACTTATTCGTCATAACTAGTACCTGGTAGTTTACGAAGTTTCCCTGGTCGAATGCATATCTGATTTGTCTGGTCACGTATTTGTCGTTTGTGTGTGACCGTGACTAGTTATTGTTTCTAGGTCTACTTATTCGTCATAACTAGTACCTGGTAGTTTACGAAGTTTCCCTGGTCGAATGCGTCTTCCATAAGCTTCAGCACTGGTCGGCAGTTTCCGGTCTTCTGCTGATGTGTTTTCATCGCTGCTGCTCGGCCGATTTGCTCTACCCTGTTATTCATTTAAATTAATTTATTATCTAACGGATATTTACTTCGCAAAATTTACCTCATTGTTGTAGTAATTATTAATATCAGCCGGTCCTCGGAAAACAGACGCTTCGGCATCGAAAATTTCTTCTGAATTAGCTCTGAGACCGCTCTCGCACGGCGAAGGCTTGTTTATCTTCGAACCTTGCGCTTTGAACACGGCGAGAAAACTTCTGGTCCGTATCGAATTGACCATTTCGCTCTCCGCTGGTATTTATGCGCCTTCTGACTCCGACCACCCGTCGTACTGGTCGCTCGGTTGTCGATGTGGTTGAAAAAGCAGAAGTAGATTCATAGCGTTGGTATTCAGTGCTATCATAGTTTTTTTTAGGCTGGTTGTACGTTAGCTTCGATGACTCTACTTTCCTGGGCTTCTGATAATCGTCTTCATCATCGGTCTTCACGAATTCGTTCTGTGATTCCACTTTTCGAAAGAATTCCTCGTTGAATCGAGAGGGTTGTTGCTGAAAAGTTGGTCGAAGAGTTGTAAGGTCGGCGAAGGTGGTTCGAAATGTACTTTGGTATACGCTTGGTCGTTTTGTGGTTGGAAATTCTGGAGCTTGGGTCTCTGATCGAGGACGAGTATTGAAGTCAAACGCAGCTGTCGAGCCTGAGTTTTGTCTGGTGGTCGGACTGGGAGTTGATCCTGAAAAGGATTTGTGGAAGTCAGATTGGAATTTGGAAAGCGAAGCAAAGTTGGCAAATGGGTTCGAAGATGCTTGCGCAGCTGGTACGGGTCTTCGGGTAGTTGATTCTGTATAGTCTGTATATTCAGTGTATGGAGTTGATGTGGTTGAGATATACGTTTCAGTTGTAACGGGGGCTTTGGTCCGCGGCGCGTGTGTTACTGGACCATGGAGGAGCTCCGAGAACTTGTGAAGTGATGCAAAGTCGGTAATAAGACCTGCGCCAAATAAGTTAGGGAATTTGGTCGATTGAACCTGAATCGGTTTCTTAGAAACAGCTGGGGCTGGGGTTGTTGGTCTTGGTGGTGGTGGTCGAGTCTGTGGCGAAGGTGTTGGTGGAGATCGCGTCTGAGTCTGAACTGGTGGGCGCGTCTCGTATGCTGGCGTTACAGTTTGAAAAGCTTGACGCGCCGTTGTTCGTCCGTCGAAAGCCGAAGTTGTTTGGAATTCCTGCTTCTGGGGAGTAGGTCGCGTTTGATAAGCTTGAGCTTGAAACGGTTGACGCGGAGTGGATCGGGTTCGAGTTTCGTAATCTGGGGTTGCCGTTTCAAAGGTTTGGCGTGGAGTGGATCGAGTTCGGGTCTCATAATCGGGAGTTGCCGTTTCGAAGGTCTGTCGCGAAGTTGATCGCGTTCGAGACTCGTAATCTGGTGTTGTCGTTTCAAAGGTTCGACGCGGAGGAGCAGTTGTAGTTGGCGGCGGTCTTGTAGCTCGTTCTGTGGTCGTTGAAGTTGTTTGTGGGGTAGTTGGTCGACGGGTCGTTTTGGGTTGGTAGAAAATGCTTTCCTTGCTACTCTGTGACTTTTCTGGCTGCCGGTATTGGATTGAGTTCCTTGAAGCTGCTAGTCCGTTATTGTTGTTTTCAGCAAGTTGGAATTCTTCACCATTTCCTAAACTGTTTTGACCTAAATAATCAGGATCTCGGACTGGAACGTTGCCGAATTCTCTTCTATTAGTACTCTCTTTGGAAGAGAGTTTGAAGATTTCGAAGTTCTGACCAAGAGGATTTGTTCCACCGTTGGAATGGCAGACGACTTGATAGTAATCAGCACATACTTGATGCTCCTGGAAATGAAACATTTGCATTTTAAATTATCTTTTAATGCTTTGTGTATGCATCAAATTTTTACCTGATCGAAAACGGTTCCATTCGGACAGAGAAATTTGTAATCCGTCACTTCCCTTCGACTCATTTTGGCACAAACATGGAAAAGCTGACAGTCAGTTTCGGGGTCAGCATAGTACCCACCGGTGAGCTTTCCTTCGCATGTGAACCTTGTTTGCGGTAGCGTGTCGTAGTTGTATAAAGGTGGGGTGTCACCATATTGAGAATTGACAGAACAAAGGCTGGCCAGTATGAAGAACAAGGCCGCCCAATGCTGTCTCCTTCCGCCTCGATAAGCAGAATTCATATCCGGGCTGACTTTTTTTTCCCAGAAGTATCGTTAATCTTCTTCAAGCACTTCTGCAAGCATAAAAATATCATAAAATGGATTAATGAGTAAAGATTACATTCTTGGAAAAGAGATACGACTTCATCGCGCGGTTAAAAGTGAGACTATATCATTAACGATAATAAATCGGTCACAATGACCAAAATGGTGTGACAGCACAAAGAAAAAGTGTTATTTGAGCTTAACTTTTTATTATAGCTATTAACATCTTCATATTCCAACTTTCATCTGCCTCAACTCAATACCTACCTACCTCCTACCATTATTCAGACTTATTAAATACAAAGATAAGATCTCGAGATGGACGACACGAAGAAGCTCAAAAAGTTGTCTTTTTATTACGGTATTTACGGAAGGGAGATGATAGTGAATCTTAACGGAATTCTGCCTCTTTGAAGATTTGGAGATGAAGCGATAAGCAGTAATTCTTTGTTCAGTTACACCTGAGTTTTTCCATAAAAGGAATCGACGTCGGGCATAATTTATTCTGAACTTGTCCACGCACATGGTGCTGAGGGGAAGGAGATGATACCCTGCAAATGACTACAGCATCTGCACCAAAATGCTAAATTACGTAAAAAAGTCAAGATGTGGAAAGGGTCACACAGTCACACCTCCTAACTTTTAAAATTTTCTTGAGAAAGCGAAAACTTGACTTTATATTGTGTAATAATAGTCATAAATATGCGGAATCTTGTTAGTGCGAAGAAGCATCTCGGCGAGTCGGCATTTCGACTGTAAATTTGTATATAGATTCAGTACCTATCTCTCGATGAATGATTCACGCTTCTTAAATGTTTGTCTATACAAACTTTCGATTCCTTTCATCTTCCTTTGAAGAAATACAAACAAAAGGTGAAGGAAAGATGTGCACCTTCTTATAATTCTAATCATATTTCTACATCAGAGATTAACGTAAAGATATGTGAACATGTAAATTATTAGCTTACGTGAAGAGGCACTGCCGACTAAACCGGTAGTGGCAGGCGTATAATTAGTACTCTTGCTTATTGACACACAGAGTTTAATGTTGGGATTGAGATGCGTTTTAAAGCTCGTTGAAAAGAGGGCCTTATTAAAATTATCAAACATCAAACATGAGCATACGCTGTTGAAACAATGTTAAGAGAGGAGTGGCTAATTGTTAGTGTTTGTATTCAAATTGGCGTTTAGAGACTGACGTCAACGATAGGTCACGCGTAAATGGAATTCACGCACGTCGATAATCGTAACGGCGGCACCTTATACAGCTTTGGCGTTGTATTCAATATGTTTACGGTGTAATGTTTTAGCGTTAAAAGATTTTCGTAATTTAATTGCATAAATCTAATTGGATATCACATGAATGCTTTTAAAAAATATATCAGTTGAAATGAACCCATGGTATATTAATCTCAGCATCTTATACGACAAATATTTGTCAAATTCTCGTACTCCCTACGCATTGTGCATCCTTTCGTACCTTAAAATATCGAGCTCTTCAACATTTGTACCGGAAAATATTACAATAAAAATAATTATTTATCATGTGAATATCAAGTAGTCTGAGGTCATCCTTCAGTACAGGGCGTTCAAGTTCTGCTGATGTTGTCAATAATTTTGTTCTCGTCAATCATGGGCTACTTTTTACCTTTCACCTTCCGCAGTAAATGGCTTCCGGATGTCAATCTACTGGTTACTGGTCATTCAATGCAAGCAAACAACAATAGAAATTAATACATGTCATCTGCCTTGATGTGCAGACCTTGAGCTTCTTTAATTAAGATTCCTCCCTGTATTCTTCTAGTCTGACCTTACTCTCAAATCACTATATTTTTTTTTCGAGAGGGAATTGAGTTCATCTCCATTTTACATTATGTGTATATCAAGATTCACGATTACTATACTTGAAATTTAATTGTGCAAGTTACAAGTTTACTATTTACTGTGGGAATTTAATTGGTCTACCGCTTCATGTCAATTTTGGAAGCTTTTATTGTGCTGCACATTCACGGACACGATTGTATCTGAATATATGCATACCTGCTAGTTAATTGAGCCTTAAAAGGGACACCAATTTAAGAGCAATTGCAGCAAGCTGCATTCTCATATTTGCGATCGTATGACCATACTCGGCATTAATTTTTAGATGATTAACGATTACCAAATATTTTTAGATGATAAATGGAATATTATCTAAAATGAAGCTGTAATTTTCAAAGAGCCAGGTTCATTTAAAACGTTCGCCGTGTCGTGTATAAAACCGCAACGAAGATCAGAATAGAAATATTCAAATCAATCATTTTCATTGACCCGATCCGTCAAGTGTGACTAGGTCAAGTCGTGCCTGTATTTTTTCCAATGCACAACGTAATCTTCTCTCCAAAATAATGGTCAATTGAGCTGCATCATTCTCTGTATTAAGCCTGATCTCCCCAGGGAACTTGGACTCAGCGTCTAAGAAAAATCCATTGTGCACATTGGCATTATGATTTTTCAGTTTTTATTTTTCAAGTTATACAATAGCTATGCTACCAGAACCATAACGTAATGCATAATTTCATTCTTGTCTAACTGCATTTGTTATTATGAAGATTTAGACAGACTACGGAACGGACGCTTGCTTGTATAACACTGCTTACTCGGCATCCACTCCGAATTTCCCTATACCTGTTTCTATTTTGGACGCATCTTCTGTTTATGTGAAGATGTTGTGCGAACTGTGATGTTAGTGCTCAGAATAATAATTTGTAGGCAATAGGAATTCACATCAGGAGGGGTTTGTCGCTTTGTATTTATCTGTTCACTGATTTGGCTTGGCTTCGCTACCACTAAACCTATTGTTGCGGGGATTAAGATTTCAAAAGATGACTGCGTTTTAATATTATGCCAAAGTAAGACGTTTCAATTTTCAATGCTCAAATTCGTATTTTTAGCTCGTTGGATAATGCAATACCCATGCAATTCAGTACCCCCTGTAAATGGAAGTGCACATTTAAATGAGCAGATGAAATTAACTTGACACCTTAGTCAGACGTTAAAAGATAACCATAATCGTATAATAAGCACACGGCTAAGCTTCTGTTCCTGTCAGGGCTCATCAATGCTAATTTTCTGCACTGAAAACACTACCACCGAAGCAATATGCCATGATGTCGTATGCGATCAGAAATTTATAGAGGACAGTTGATGGGCCTACCGGAGATCACGTACGACACTTGTACCTGTCTCTCTAACACCAGGTAAGGTTCATCAATTTATTATTATTGAACATGAGATCTGTAAAAGTAAGCCCCGGGACACAATTACTCTTCCACTTTGTCGTAATCCATCGGACGTGAGGACGTGAGTAGCCTAATAACAATAATGCATTCTAAATGAACAATGTAAGTACACCAAATCCACTAAAATGCTTATGGTTCTTCCTGCTATTGTTCCAAGAGATAAGAACAAGGTAGTCTAGCTATCAGAAAATTGGGCAAAAAAATCATGGAAATCAACTCAACGCACGAATTTTCTCACCTCTTAAGGTGAAATGGTGAGTTCTGTATACATATCGTATCATCGGCCTCATAAATATGAGAATTCATTCATAACCCCATAAGCCACAGCCAGTCGCAACACAGGTAGAATCAGAAGAGCAATTTGCTATTAAAGAAATTACATTTCTATTTCAAATTGAACATTATGATCATGCAGGAAATGCATTAGTATGATTGGAAATCACTGAAGATTAAATTGAAAATGCTAATTCGCCTTTTACACGGCTTAAAGAAACCTTTGCTAAAGAGGATTTTCATAATTGTAAGTAGTGCGCCTGAAGATTCATTGGGGAAATAATTGGATAGGAAGTAAAATACTGCTACTAGTTTGCGATAGAACTTGGAAACATATGTTAATATTTTATATAAATTTATAGCATTTATTTATCACTATTTAAAATATTCAAATTGAACATTATGATCATGCAGGAAATGCATTAGTATGATTGGAAATCACTGAAGATTAAATTGAAAATGCTAATTCGCCTTTTACACGGCTTAACGAAACCTTTGCTAAAGAGGATTTTCATAATTGTAAGTAGTGCGCCTGAAAATTGATTGGGAAAATAATTGGATAGGAAGTAAAATACTGCTACTAGTTTGCGATAGAACTTGGAAACATATGTTAATATTTTATAAAAGTTTTATAGCATTTATTTATCACTATTTAAAATCAAATGTGGTACAGAAAATCAGGAAGCTGAAATTTAGAGCAAATGCTACCATTAGCAAATTATAAGATTTACTCTGTGTTCCACTTGACGAATAATACGAGACATTGTGGGAACTACCAGCTTTGGCTCAAAATAAAAGTTAAATGTCTGGCGTCTCGCCTAGGCGAGTTTTTGTTACATATTACGAGTACAGATCATAATCTATCGTGAACACGTTAGACACACAGCTAAATTGCAAACGGTTTTAATACATTTTATTGTAATCGAACGCGCTCAAATAAATGCCGACGAGAAGAGGCATCCCAGGCCACGTCTGTTCATTTATTTGTTTCATTTCGCTCGTGACTCTAGAATTTACAAATTTCGTGACAATGTACCTAAGAACACTACTGCTTTGTACTACTACGATGGGACGGAAGTACATGGGTTCCATTAGATTTCTACTATGTGATTTCAAATATCAAAGAAGTGCATGACAGAAGTGCATTCAGTATAGTATTATTTAATTTAAGTCTGTGTGCTCTGCCTGAGCACTAATGCTAATGTTAATGAATGGTAATATCTGTCTAGAGATTTCACTTTTATTGTCAGCCTCATGCCTGCAATTGCAATCTGCACTTTAACTAAACTTTAAAGGATTTTCGTAATTCCAGTAGGGTAAAAACTGCAGTTGGGGGGTGCCAGTGAGAACGTGAAATATTTGCACAGAAGCTCTTCTTGTTTAAATAAATACACCTTCCTACTCCAAAATCTCTAAATTGTTAATGGATTACAAATTTACGTGTAATTACGCATATTAAATGAACTTGTACATGTTGCATAACCGATAGTTTGGGGCACAAGCCAACATATTTAGCAGCATTTGTGTTTTCAATTGGTAGGTTTCGTACAAAATGCAGTTCGCTAGTGGCGTAAAATGTGCAAGGAAATCAGGGCTGACAGCCATGTGAAGTTAATAGGGCTCATTAGATTGACTTTGACTTACGCGTTTGCAAATTGAACACGAAATGGGAAGTAACTCGGCTCGTAAAGACGTTCGAAACCGATTTTAAAAGGGATCTGTATATTTACTCAGTGTGCCTTTGATTACCATTTAAGCTACCCTCAAAACAAAAGTACGGTGACAGTAAAGCGTAACAATACACAACGCAATTAGCAAGTAACTCTTACAAGGGTACCCGGATGTGAAATTTTCGAATTTTGATGTGTTGAATATTATGCATTTTCAGTGTCAGGAAAAGACGTCGAAAATACATATTTTTCCCTAAATGCTAAACATAAACAGTTTCAAACTTTTTATTTCGAAATGAGAACCTTATTTGAACCTTATATGCCCTATTTAGTCCAAAAATTACGCCTTTGTATCGGGAATTGATGCATTTTGTCGGCTCATGCAAAGTCTCTAGGAAATAAGTAATTAACACAGTCTCCAATCCGTAATTATTAATTAACGTCCCCTTCTGCTTAAAAATTTCCACAGGCTTTTGGAATAGGAAGTACTGATTTATGTTCATTGGGATGAGCATTTAATTCCCTAACCAGCTAAGCTGTAAGAAAAATTTACATATTGCACACGCTGCTGGGTTGCATCTTGCATTATTGGCGTGAGCTTTTATTTTGATGATTTATTCCTTTGACATCTCTACAAAAGAGGAACAAATAGTAATTTACGACAGCACCATAGCAAAACGACCTTTCCTAACTGAGGGGTGTCTTCTGCCGAGATGGTTCTTATTAATAAGCTTCAATTATTCCACTATTAACCAACACAATTGACTGGCATCTTGTCCCATTGTTCTTTTTGATTGGGCTGAATATGGGACAGGAGAGGATACCTTGCTCTGCTTGTAAAGCCTATTCTCTGAGTTCTTTATGCTAATTTTTCAATATACTACCCTCCCGAGGCTCTCAAGATCATTATTGTGTCACATTATAGACTCTTTATTTGAATTATTGGAGTTTTATGCCTTTGTGGGTGTTCTTGTTTGTTCGGATTGTGTTGCTCTGTATTAGGGGAACTCATAATTATTGCTCTCGAAGTACCAATTAAATAAATATCATAGTTGGGAATTATCTTCTCTTTGCATTGTTTCAAGGCAAGTACAGTATACTGCTTGCCAGGTAAAAGTAAAAAGAAATTCTAAGAGGTAAGCAATATTCTCATAAATTGCAAACTCCAATCAAACTTTCTATAGTTCGTGTTTAAATTTAAAACTTATGATTATGGTATAATTCAGAGCAAAAATTGTGGTATCGTTAGAATTTAAGAAAGAGACATTTTGAATAATTAAACTTCTATTCCGGATTCCACCAAGAGAAGTTTAAATCGAAAATGTCAGTAATTTTTTTCAAAACCGAATTTCATTGTTTTAAATTTAAATTTGTACATCCCATGAGCTCAATAAGTGATTGGATTTCAATAAAGAAAACGACTTAACCTTACGCTTAGGTAAATTGTTTGGTTCTAAAAATATCCTATAGTGCTTTATATCATACGTTGAGCCGATATTGCACAAAGGCCACAATCAAAAATATTTATGAATATTCATGGGCTATATGCATAACAATTTTAACAGGAGAAAGGAATGCAGTCTGAATGTGATTCTTTATTATACGATTCGAATGTTATTCTACTTACGCCTTATATCGTTTAGCTTTTAGCTAAGTAGTCGTGATCTTGGCACAATCGATCGATCGCTAATCGAGCTTCTTCTTGTTATGAATAATACTTTTCCTTTTTCTTAAGCGTAGCTCATCCAAATGAAGAATTGACACTACGCAATGGATGACCATGGCCCATGATGGCTTTAAATTCTTTGTATTGTATTTACTTGTAATTGTAATAAACGAATCGAGTTACCTTTCTGTATTTTTCATTATGTAATATCATATGCCAAGGTGTGTAGAACACAACTAGAAAATATAACTTGCTCTCATGTCATAGATTGAAGATTTGACACGTTCTGAGAAGATTGTTGATGTGACTGTCGTTTTCAGACATTTACAGTAAGCAAACGTGCCTTATCTTAGCCTCAACAGTATTGAAACGATGTACAGTTAGGTTTTTTGAAATTTCAAAGACGCCAGAGTCGCAGTGACATTTGTCTAATTGGCAGCTGCAACAAAATGCTTCAATTTGACAGGCATTTTTAGATGAAACAGAATTATATAATGTAAATAAATTAAAAATTTAAATCTCTTCGTTCTTGGCTCTCAAATATAAATCAATTGCCGTTATTTTGCAAACGAAAACCTCTACAACACAATAAATTCGGCTTTATGTGAACTTAAATACAACATTTTGGAATGCATTCGAAATTGCAAAAACGTATAGCACATTACAATCATGATTATATCATGTCCAAATCTTTCCCACATGCACACGTCAGGCACGAATTTGTTCTTAAGATTATTGTAAAGCTGCCACTACATAAACAGCACGTACGAGACGCATACATTTTTCTGTGATTCCACATTAATTTAATGGCGTACAGGTTACCGAGTGCAGCAATGAATGAAAGTGATCTGTGGAATTGTCTTAAGAGCCCAGAGTCGAGTCATGATATAACTATTTGAAACGAAACGGATACAAGTCTGAAGATGAGTAGGTACGTGTTTCAGATCGTGTATTGTACTTCGAGTGTTGCATAATAAGCTAAGAGGTATATGGATACAGGTAAGTTGTCTATTGTCCAATGCACATGCTTATTAATAATAGAATAATATTGAGATTTTGACAGTGCCTTAGAAGTCTAAGCGCTCGTTGTGCTGGTCTGACCTAGTCAGCGTTATCTACAGCCTTCAACTCACTTCACTATGTTATTATTTTATCTTCGAAGCATCTTCATTATAAAAAATGAGAGGCTACAGGAATGTTTAGTCTGTAGGTATGGTAAATTGCTCTCAGGTAGGTATATCAAGCTGAAGTCCAATTTATTGAATCTGATCCTGCAATTCCATGCCCTTTTTTGAAAGAGGAACATTGAATTAGGCTTCGTTTAGGAGTTTAATTGTAAATTCGAATCATAAATCATAAACTCCAGTTCGAATTCAAATTTGGAGTGCAAGAAAAACGTTTTGACATCCTAACTCTAAATGAATTTCGCCTGTCTCATCTTTGTATTTTTACCAATGTTTATGGTAAATTGCATGGTAAAATAAATTGGTGGCTATTGATTTTATTTGAAATATTAATTGTTCATTGCGCTACTTTCAAATGCATTTCATGCCCGGTATAGCAAAAGTACTGATCGTAAAAGAATCGAATTAAAATTTCAATATAGAGCAAGACATGCAATCACTAGAATTTGAAATATTAAAATTATGTCGTTCAAATATGATCGTAAATGAACCGTTTTGAACAAAACCCGTTTATCGTTTGCTAATGGGTAACAATAGTGACCTATTAAACGAATTAAAGCCATATCGGGTCAGACAATTTGCAATGATTGGATATACGTTTACGATTACGATACAATTTGAATAAATAAAGTGAATAGTAGGGATTGTCTTGCTTGAAACTAATCATCTTCAAAAGTCTCACAGGGTTAGACTAATTACTCGTAATCTTGTGGAGCTAGCTAGAGGCAAGAGAGGTAAATGTTAAATTACCTTATCATTATACTCTTCCTCGTAATTTGAGTCGGAACTAGTCATTACTTGGGATGGGAAACGCCACATTTGGCTTGCGCTCTTTTTAGAGAAGATCTGTAGCATTTTTTTCTTGTTCCCAAATCAGAGACTAATTGAATTTTAAGGTAGAAAAGAAACTTGAGTCTTAAATCATGAGATTAAAAATGACCTTATGGAATTTGATCTCAAGCTTCAAGCTATGCTAATCTACATTTTCGCCCAAAGGTTAGACTCCATGTCAAGGAAACTTGTGACTTCAAAACATGACTCATATTTAAGGCTGCAATTTAGATTAGGAATCGTCCCAAATTGATACTTCAGCTTTGATTTAAATAGGAGGACATTTTATTCTTAAGGTCAGACCTCAGCTTAACTGTTTTCATTATTGAGGAATTAGATAAGAGATTGCGTAATGGCAGTCATCATTACAAACTTGTTTTTCTTCGTGAATTGGGAACGAGACTGACTAGTACATAGTGCACAGGACCAATTGCCAAAAATTTTGTGGATTCATTCATCGATATACCAGCATCATCAGAAATGTTTTACCTGCTTTTAAGAAAGTAATTTGCAATTAATTATCACCCTCTGCATGCAGCATGCAGGTCTTCACCATGTATGTCATATTGGCCTGTTTTAATTGGCATCCTAAACTTTATTAATGTGACACGTATGACGCGTGACGATTACGGCAACTACGGGAAGTAGGTGTGCCTGGCGTGCCGCAGGCCTCTTAATATGCTTTTTAATTGCATCAATTTCCTAGAATTTGTCATTTCATCTATAACGCTATATATCGTGTACATGAATATTACGAGCATCTTCAAACTATATTTTCCTTCGCATCGGCTTTTTGAATAGGCAATGAAAAAAATTGAATTTATTTGTGTCAAGATTTTAATTAGTCTCTTGAATTACATACAATTAGCATTCAAGCTTTACACAGTTTCCAGGAAAAATCACAGGTATCTCGAATCACAGGCGCAAAAGTGAAATTTGAGTTGTTCAGCGCTGCTGGATTTAGCTGTTTAATTTAATTATAACCTCCTGCTATGCAATGAATTAACCTCCAATTTGTTTTATGGCGTTTCTAAGTGCAATTACAACCAGCTTTCTGTAAACCGCTTTTCACATGCTTTTCTAAGAAATAGAGCAGACACGTACGACGAGACATTTGTGTTTGTTTGTCGTTTGTACGCAGAAATTATTATCAAATCTGCTTTTCATTCTGATCGTCTTAACCCGCCTTCTATGCAGTACTTAAGCACTAACCCTAAAATCCGATACAGCGATTTACTTGTAATCAAACTTGCTTTTTTGCCTTAATTTTACTTGACTAAGCTAAGGCACCCAGTTGCAGTTCTGCACGTCCATTCTGTAAATAGAGAGCATAAATGTCTGACAGCTCGGGTCTGGCAGGCACAATATTTTAGTATTTATTTGATCATCTTTAGCATATCTAACGCAAAAATGCATGTGAGTAAACAATTCCGCTAGATTCACGCTCTTGTTTACTTTCAACGGAAAGGTATAATTTTATGTTGACGATGTAGCTTAGCGTCTGACGCTGAGCGTCTGCCGTACATGCGCATCTGCCGAAATTATTCTTGTTTGACCACAAATTACCATTTTGTCAATAAAGCTGTGGTCAGTACGTAATCCTATATAACCAATATCAAATCTGGGAGGGAACTCTAGATGAAGCAAGAGTTGAATTGCAAATTGTCGATGACAAGATACGCACTTAAGACTTGAGTCTCTAATCAATACTTCATCTCAAAAGAAGAAGCCCCTGCATCATCATGTAATTAGATGGATAAGGGTATTGGGAATGCATAAATAATCCTGTCACAAATTCAGGTTGCGTTAGACTGTCAAGCCTAGCGTATGTAGTCGAATTTGGGTTTAAGTCATCCTACCTAGTCATCACATGAAGCTATGCTGCAGCAAGATTTAATTTTTGAGTATTTTCAATCTCAAAGCTTGATTTTTAAGATTTTCAAGTGAATGGAAGCCTGATTGAATCCAATTAGATGCTGCACGGAAGCAGGTTGAAATTAAGACTACCCCGAAGCCATGCCCGCCTCTGCTCGTATTGAGCCGTCCTGGGCGTCTCCATTGTTTCATGCCATTGTGAGGGTGCGAGAGAGATAAATAGACGCTCGATCTCTTCTCGTCAACATGAATTATTGCAAGTTGCAATAGAAGAAACCTGAGTTGAATGGAGCGTAATTATAAAGTGCTTCAGAGTTCCTTTTCCAAGTAATTAAGAAGTTGTTAAGAGAATAAAGAAGCAGCTTTTGAATCAATAGTGACAC
>VNWX01000972.1:0-17268 GCA_009869905.1 Ceratophysella communis
ATTTTAACTTAATTTGAATTAGCAAACTCGCAACTGTGGAATTGTAAATTGGCTAGACCCGGAGACCGTAAACTACGGTTCCAGTTGGCATAGTTTCATCACATATTTAATTAATTTTGGACGAGAGAAAATGAATTTAAACCTAAGACCATTCCCCTCTTCACCTTCCGAAATATTGACGAAGAAAGTCCTCGAGGCAATCAGTGTAATAATAACACAAAGTACAATGGAAACACGGACATCATCCTCTGCATCATTGGCAACGAACTCACTCGGATTCATAATGTATTCCACACTCTTGAGAGCATCTCATGCTGCGAGATTAAACACGCCTCCGGCCTTGTCATTCACTTTTCCTCTACGGCCAGCCAACCTGCCATGACTAAGCAACTATCACCTATTCTTCACAATTCACAACTCGTTTTTACTCCCGAGCATTGAGCTCTATTATAATAAACTCTACTTCATCATGCTGGCATTGCGGAGTTTTTGGTGAAGGGTAAACAGAGCCGGCTAAAGGAATTGGTCTGCCTATGACTTTTGATGCGTCTCTTTAACTTCGGAATACTATTTTCCGGCGTTGTGCACCACCTCGGCACGCGGTAATGAACCGAATTCAATTACGTGACTTGTATCAAACAACCCTGTCATTCCATTCCTATAAATACTATTGAGGAAGCATTAACTTACCCCCATGCTGACGTTAACCACCGGGCCCGGGCTGGGGTTCGTGTATCGCTGAAGGAAGTCCAGGTTAGGGCCAGAGCGAGGCCCGCCGGGTCCAGGACCAGGGCCTCCCATTACTCCGGACTGAGAACACATGGGACCCTGATTATGCGGTGGAGGCGGCCGTGCAGGAAGGTACTGAATTGTATTTGGAGCGTTGGGTTTCACTTGAATGTTAGTTCCACCGAAAGCCCTGGGCCCACTTGGATTGTTCGGCATCCGGTACGGACTGCTCCGTACGCCCTGCCCGCTCATCCGTTGTGGAGGTTGATTGCCATAAACCATTTGTGGAGGTGGACCGCCTCGACCGGACATTGGTGGTCCACCGCACATCTGACCCATTGAGTTCATTTGCTGCTGTTGACTCATTGGAATCGGGCCACCAGGACCCATAGAATTAGGGCCCATAGGTCCCATCGAATTTGGGCCTCCAGGTCCCATCGAGTTTGGACCCATGGGACCCATTGAGTTAGGCCCTCCTGGACCCATTTGACCCATGGAGTTCGGTCCTCCTGGACCCATTTGGCCCATGGAGTTCGGGCCTCCTGGGCCCATGTTGGGTCCGCCGGGTCCCATTGAATTTGGACCTCCAGGACACATCGGTCCCATTGAGTTGTGGTTGCCAGGGCCCATTTGACCTGGGCCTCCTTGACCCATTGAATTAGGACCACCAGGACCCATGGAATTAGGACCACCTGGACCCATCTGTCCAGGCATATTCGGCGGACCGCCGCTCATACTCCCAGGTGGGCCGCCAATATGCTGCATGTGGCCCATCTGCTGCCCCATCGGACCCATGTGCCCTCCCATCTGATGTCCCATTGGACCCATAGGCCCCATGTTAGGCCCATGATTCATGTAAGGTGGCATGTTCTGGATGTTCATCTGCTGTATCGTCATGGTTGCATTTACGTAAGTATTGTTCACAGTTTGAGGCCCGCCCAATGAAATTCCGCCGTCAACGTTCTGCAAAATGCAACATATTATGATCACGCGTTTGCTTCGATTTGAGCCTACTCCCAATAGCATGAATGAAGGAATTGGATGAAGCAATAGCTGTCAAAAATACCTGTATGCTGTGCATTGAAGTATTGAAGTTGACCATGTTTGGATTCATTGGAGGTCCACCAGGAGGATTCATTCCATAGCCGCCATTATTGCTGCTCATTCTGCGAATTTCACAAGTTGGTCTAGTTAGTTAGGTCACAAGAAGTGCAAGTAAAAGTGTTTGATTGGACATCTGAAATGCGTACCCAGTTCCAGGAGGATTGGGAGCTCCGTTTCCTCCGAGCTGTTGGCTCATTTGTACCATAGATGAGATAGGGTCGAAGGATGGTTTGTTCCCTGGTGGTGGAGGACCAGCTAAATTCGGATTCAAAGGGACATTATCAAAAACCCCGGCGCCACCAGGACCGTCGTGAGGATCCAGACTCAAGGGCATTTGTTTCATCATACTGCAAGGTGGAGGAGGGCCGGGACCCGGACCAAAGTTTCCCCCGCCCGGCCCTTTCATATCCATCATACCCATTTGGAGAGGAGTGCCAGGCTGGGAATTCCGATCCATTCCCTGAGGGCTTGGGTTCGGAGTTGTACTACTTTTGGGAGTTGACACGGGACCCACGCTCCCAGGCCGATTCTATATTATATGACGTAGGTGTGTGATTACGATAACCATGTCATTTAAATGATTATACGAGAGACAAAGATGTACTGGCTTTACCTTTGACGAACCGCTGTTGGAATTGACCGACATTTCTGGAGTGGATTTCGGATTAGCAGAATTGATGGAGACAGGAGTAGGCGGTGCTGAGTGGGAAGGCTTCTGCTGATTTAGATTAGGCGTGAGAGGATTCATATCCGAATTCGACTGCGGTAAACTGCAAAACAATTTATTAATACTATAGTGATGCTGATTGAGCGTAAGGATCCGACCCAATCTGCCACTTTTGACTTACCCCGGTGAAGCATCAGGATTCGGATCCGACAGCCCCATGTTCGGCTGCTTCTGAATAGTGAGTTCTTGACCCTCAAAAGTGTGTAGGTATTGAATTTGCTGTGGAGACGGGACTGGCATCAAGTTGGCTTCTTTCACGGAAGGAGGAGCCGAGGAGGTCGGTGAAACTGAACACGAAGACTTTTCTTTCCTACTTTTCCCACCTTCACTATTACTAGAATCAGAGTCTTTTCTTTGGACACCACCTTGCGGAGAATTGTCTTGAACTTGGCCCACTTGAGGACTATAGTAACCTGAGGGATAGAAGGAGTGTCCGCCACTTCCGGGATACAGTGGGTCACCTGACATCGGCGAATGAGGAGACGGTCTAGAATTGCAATTCGAATTATACTTCTATTCTAAAAATGATGTAGATACAAGCAAACCTTAACTGGTATCGTAATTTTTTCAAACACTCACCGATGCGGAGCACCACATGAGCTTCCAGGAGTGAGCGGAGTTGCAGGACTAGGAATACTTCCACCGCCGGGCTTTACACTTCGTGGACCGTTTCCTGTGGGGCCCATTCCAGGTGGCGGTAATGAGCCAGGACCGGACTGCTTCATTCCCGGTGGTGGACCGTCCATGAAGTAGCCGCTAGGCGGAGAATTCCATTCTCCTCCAGGAGGTGGTTTATTGTTCGGTGGTCCTCCGGGTCCATGCATGTACTCCATTCCCATCGGTCCTGAAGGAGGTCCACCCTGTCAAATCGAGGAATCGACAATTACCAATTAGTTAGTCATATTCGTAAGCACAACGACTTGTACAAAGTTTTATGCTAGGGAAACTTACAGGTGGCATATTATACCCCTCCATATTTTCATGAGGCATAATAGGATGGCAGTTTGGGTCTCCCGGTTGTTCATTATCAGGTATCAATACCTGTTGAATTTTTCTAAGCTTGGCAAGTTGTTCTTCCCTATGAATCCTTTGTTCTGGAGTAAGGTCTTCGTCCCGGATTTTAACACCAGTCAGGCGACCAGACTGAAGTCCCCCAGGTCCGGGGCCACCGAAATAAGGAGATTGACCACCAGGTCCCATTGAATTAGGACCCATGGGCCCACCAGGACCCATTGGACCACCAGGACCCATCGGACCACCAGGACCCATTGAGCCTCCAGGACCCATTGGACCTCCAGGACCCATTGGGCCGCCAGGACCCATTGGCCCACCAGGACCCATCGGACCACCAGGACCCATTGGACCACCAGGACCCATTGGACCTCCAGGACCCATTGAGCCTCCCGGGCCCATTGAATTTGGACCCATAGGACCGCCAGGACCCATTGGGCCACCCGGACCCATCGGGCCACCCGGACCCATCGGGCTACCACCTCCTCCGTCAGGACCCGGCGGTCCACCCCCACAGTAGCCCCCATCATAGTAATTCGGATAGCCTTGTTGTTGGGGTTTCTAAAAAAAATTAATACACGTTTGATTTAGTAAGGGTTTGATTTACTCGTTTGTGCCTTTTGCCCCCACTCTTTTATTTCCATACTTACTGGAGACGGGTTATACATATTGCAGGGGGAAGGTGGTGGATGGCCAGGGTGCATATTGAAGTCAGGTGGCATATTAGGAGGACCACCCGGCATCATGGGCGACTGAGATTGGTTGTGTTGTTGCTGCTGTTGTTGCTGTTGCTGCTGCTGTTGAGCTTTCGCCCCTTTACTCATTTTACCCACTGAGGGCGGTGGAGTAGGCCAATTGGGATTTCCTTGAAACTGTAAATTAATGCACCAACGCATGTTATACGTGAGAAATTCCATGAGGGTTGAAGAAGAATAAGTGAAATTGTAAGTCATATAAGTTTTACCTCGAGAAATTTCCGCGTAGCGGGTTGTGACGTATGGAAGGCTATGATTGAGGGAAACTGACCCTGGAACACGGCGTCGGCTGCCTTATTTGCCAACTTTGTTGAAAAGACAAAGATCTGGCTCTGCTGCTGCATGTACTGTGCCTCGAGCGTACTCGGTTGCTGCTTAGGTTGAGGAGGTGGCGGTCCTTGGGGTGGGCCCTGTTGTGGAGGAGGATAGCCGCCCATCATGGGCGGCCCGTGAGGGTGGGGATGAGGTGGGCCGTAATCTCCTGGATGAGGTGGTATTGATCTATTATTCGGTGGCACATTGTTGTAATGAGGATAGCAGTACGGATTCATAGGAGGTTTGCCTGTAATCAAAAATACCATGATGTTATTACGGATTTGTTATACGGATCAGAAATTTGCTTTTTAACAAATTATGATAGAGAAATCCTAGGCCTGTAATACCTGATGAAGACCATTATTCTAATTCTGGGTGAGGAGGGTGGCGTTCAACTAGTAGGCTGAATAATTTTTACTGAAAGCGCTCTGATGTTCAGGAGTTTATACTATGAATTGGGCGTGGATAATCTGACATTCACTTCTACGAGTATCTGTACTGCTGTCAATAGCAACTAGTGACTAGACCAGACTGCCTGAATTCCTGGCTTCAATCAGAATCTGGTCAAGCACTTAATCACGCCTTTACCTCAAATTAAAATAAGCTCTGAATTATTGAGCAGAAAAATCTAACGTCTGGCAATTGACCTAGACTGAATGACAAAGATCAAAGGGAACACAGACCGAGAATGCTAGCAATCCCGCCTGTTGAAGAATTATCGACCTATTCGAGTCGGTAACAGAAGTACGTTACATATTCACATGGGCATCCCTAGGCTCAACAAATACAAAATAGTCACCACGAAGGCGATTGTATCCTCAAAGTGCTGCCGTCCTGAGAAATGCTTATAGATTTCTACTATCTCACTCAAATCAGAGGCTACCGACAAGGAGGTTAGTTGTTATTGCATACAGGAACCGACGCAGGATATGTAAACAAGGCGATTAACAAGGCGGCGGTATTGGACAGCACTAAGTAATCAAAACTTCTCATATCTACCTTTGAACGATCCGAGAGTGACTTTTACTATTACTTTTATGAATCGATGTCACTCAATAATACCTTGGACCTATTGCCATATTCAAATTCTAAATCAATTGAAGAATAACCTCAAATTCGAATTGAACCCTTTTTGTCCACAGATACGCTTACTTATTTCAAATTAAGGACTGAGGACTGACTGGAAAAAGACGATACAAAACGCCGTAACTGTAACTCAATTTATAAAACTTAATAAACAAATAAAAACGGTTGAAGCCTTAGAAACTACCTTGCTTGGCTTTTATGAGAGTCCAACTGAAGGAAGATAAGTAACAGGATCGTCAGACGAGACACTAATCAGTTCAACAGAGACTAGACCAGAACATGTGATTACAAGCCTGGATAAACTGACACTAGGTTACGGATTACCCGATCCTAGGATTTGAAATCTAACTAATGCTCACCCAAGAAATGGAATTAATGAATATTTAAACTGCATGAACTTAAAGTTGAATTGAAACTTGGAAAAAATAGTTAGCCAAGGGGGATCTAACATCTAACTCTAACATCTTTATCTTCATGCTGCTGGAACTGAAGCTCTATGTGATATATTCTAATATTTCTAAGCATTATGGCTTCACTTTAATACAATGTATAATTCTTGAAATATCATTTCTAAAGTCCAAGTTCAAAGTATAAATTCGAATTTTCTGCTAGAATGACATCATTACTCAAGATCAGTCAGTGTACCATACGCATAATAAAGTCTTTTGTCTTAGTCCCTGGCTGTGATTTTATCTCGCAATAATATCTCGTTTTACAACATTAAGTAGAGATCTGAATGCATAGATGAATAGGCTAGGTACTTCTTCAGAGGGTATTGAAACGCTATCTTTATTCCGAAGCACTTGAGAATCAAATGTCAGGAAGAGAAGAAGACATAAATACGCGACGACTAAAACATTCAAAGCTGATGATGGTGTAATATTGCACTACTTATTAGGAAGATGTTTACGTCTAGTCTTTGTCTTTGACTCGAAATATGAAACCGACAACCGACCCAACTAAAATAATAAATAATATCGATGAGTAGTGATCGCATATCGCCCAACTACGAGACGATGATGATGAGTTAGCGCTACGAGGAAAATTGTGTGGAAAATCAAGCCTGATACCCTACAGGTGCATCTGGATAGTGCGCATTATGTCACTATTAATGTAATGAGTAGGAACTACTGTACTGTATTTCTAGAACCACTTTCTATTTTCTATTTCCCTACGATATTGATGCACTTTCGCTTTCCAGTTCGTAGAATCATAAATTGGATTGTAATGCAACTTGTAACAATTAGCTGAGCTGAATACCAAGAAATTAGAATTAGAATGCATTGCTTCTGCCCCTGTTTCTCGGAATACAACTATATCAAGCCAGACACTAGGCTCTCCTGTAATCTAATAACGAAACTGTGCTGCCAGTCACCAGTGCAGTGCAGGTTTCCCTTACGTCGCGAAGCTGTTTTATCGAAAGCGAATACTCTTTCCTTAATTTCAGTTCGCGGTCATAGTTCAATTAATAAAGTGTCCAGTTTGTTGCGGTTTCCAGCCTGGTCGAGATCGATTAGGTCATGGGTACAGAGATAATTCGTGGAAATTATTTCTAACCATGGCAAATTGTAACCCTATCCCGACAAGAAATGAATAGCAACTGCTGATTGATCATAGGAATGATTAAAAAGGTTAGCAATACAAGGTACCGGAATAAGTCAGATTTGGCGGCAGAAATTTTACGAGCGCATTGCATTGCTAGAAATAGTAATACATATTCCGAAAATTATTTGTAAAAAATTGGGACAGTGAGAATGACGTCGTTATTGGAATTTGAAAGGAATATCGCAATCAGTTCCAGCTTCACCTGAGATAGCGGAGTCTGGCCTTGAGTCTCTCGCACCTCAAAACATGACGAAATTTTGGATGTGCATGGAAGGATGGAGTGATCAAAATCAGAGCATAGTGATCAAAATCAGAGCATTCTAAGCTAGACTGCCTATTGTCAATTCGCAACTTTTCTTGACATTAAGAGAGGGGAAGCTTTATGAATAATGCATGAGAGTTGAGCACAGGTAAGTTTAACTGTAAAAAAGAATGCAGGTAAGCCACAAGTCTTGGTTTCAAGAATTCCAAATTCTTCTGCGTACATTTCCTAAAATTTCCATACCCGTTCTCGCTATTGACTTTGAAAACTGCTCAAGAATTTAAAAGATAATCTAGGAGGCATTTGAAAACACGGCTTGTACATTGAGAAGGAGCGGATATTGGAGGCAATTCAAAATCGTGAGCACGACACGCGACACGCACGATGGAATTTGTTTGTTTTTAAGTGTAAAATATAAATATATAACGCTCTGAACGTATTACTCACAGTCCTGGAATTCGCCGTGGTGGAGGTCAGGCAGTTGCGGCATGTCCGAAGAACATTCGTGGTTCTTGGGATCCCCTTGAGGCGTGGGCGGGTTTTCGAGCTTGATGTCAGTGCCGTTGAGGAGTCCATCCTCGGGGAGACCTTTGTGGTTGGGGTCATCGGGAAGCGGAGGGCCGCCCGCCTCGGGCCCTCCGCCGTGACAACCCTTTTCCTCCTTGACCTTGAGGCCATTGGCCTTCTTTCGGCGCGGGGCCTTGGCCGGCCCTCCGCCAGGACCCTTGCGCGGGTTGCCTCGCTTCTCCAGCCCGTCCAGCCTTGGCTTGGCGCCAGGAGCTCAGTGGTGGGTGCGCTGACTGGGCCCTCGAGGGGGCAGAGCAGACATGGGTCAGGGGTCCCAGGGTGTCGAGGTCCGTGCTTGCCGCGAGTGCTGCGTGCGGCGTAGCGAGCGACGACGTGCTGTTCCGCCGAGAGTTTGGGGATAAACAAGAAGCTTGCTTGTGGCTTGTGGGTGCTTGGGGGCTATAGGCGCTATATATAGATCGCCCCTCTCCCCGCACGGAATCTCGGCTGCCCCAGCACTCCCTCCCTCTCTGCCACGGAGAAAATCTAGCCTTTTCCCCTTTTTTCTCTCAGAGCCAGCGGAACGGAAGGCGAAGCCAGACCAGGCACAATTGCGACGGAACCAGGAAACCCAGTAGTAGTGGAGGGAACGCTCGTACACCAGCTACGTTTCCCGCTCTACGCATGCAAGAGGCAAATCATCAGAGCTGGCAGTCCGGTCACTATTAACGACTGCCGCGATTGCAAGGAACTAATTGCATGTGTGATCTACTCGATTTTCGGAGCTTTATAACTTCGATTAAGTTAGCTTTCGAAAAATCAGCTCGGATTATGTAGGGTTAAGTTATAAATAGTGGGAATGAATAGGTTTTGCTTTATTATTTTAACGTGTTATTTTTTTTTCGTATTATTTGCTGGGACTTACTAGTGAACTTCAATCTGGAGAACCGTGATTAAATAAACATATAATATATAGAATTTTTAAGTTACAAATAAAACCAATTGGGTTTATGGCGGTTAAAGTAAACCCGTTGACCCGATTGTCGCCTCCCAGCGGAGCCTCCCATGTTGCCTTCCATTGTCGCCTCCTAGGCTTTGTAAATCTGGAAGGCGGCAGTACACCTTCAACAAATAGCAAGGGAGGCGACAATGCAACTTTTGGATTAAAGAGGCGACAATAGCAGTCAATATAGGAGGCACCGCTGGGAGGTGACAATCGGTTCAATGGGTTTACCTCAACTGTATAGAGGTCAGGCTTATATGCCTCAGGGAGAGTCGCGCAAGTATTCCTATAAAGGAGAAACCCGAATGACGCCTCGACCGCAGCCTGTCCATAACAGAGGCAATTATCTTTCTTTACTTTAGTTGTAGGCCTCAAAGACTAGATTTCGTCATCTATAGCCAGCTCTCAGGGACTGCTATTTGCAATGGTCCACGTCAGGATCAGGAACGAAAGGCCTCAAGGAGGGTCGCAATTATTTCCATTAAAGAAACCCGGCTGACGCCCCTCCCACAACCTGTCCAGTCCATACAGCCACAGTTATCTTTACTTCAGTTGTATTGTAGGCCACAGAGACTAGATTTTGTCATCTATAACTAGGCCTCAGCGACTGCTATTTTCCTCATAGTTAAACGAATCAGACCTTATAGCAAAAAGAGGCCTCTGGTTTCAAATAAATAGTTTGGCATTGATATGCACTATTTTTCTAGGAAGTAATAATTTGTTACGCACACTTTTTTGATGGTGGCACTAATCTAATGCAATACGGGATTTTTAAACAATATCCTTGAATTAACCTCGTTATAACTCGTTGTATTTTGCGGTAGTGTTCGGAAAATGTTTTCTATAGAACCGTAATAGAAACCACAAACCGTCGCCTGTTTTTCAACAAATCACGTATTTTACATAAAGCAGAAAAGAACTATTGACTCTTTTCAAACTATTTAGAAAAATTCAAGCTCAGCCCTTAATTCAAGAAAGCTCGGTGCATTGAGATTTTATGTGTTAATTAACCCAGTAATATCACCTAATACAACGTGCAAAGATAACGAAGAAGTTGACCGGCTCGTTATTTTTAATTTAACAATGTTACGCGATGCTTCTGATGAGGATTATTTACGCATTTACGCGTTGATTTCCGAAGGATGATGACATGATCTCGTCGTCGTCGGCTTGAATTTATTAAAATTCCGACGTGCATGATGGACAGCCGCCCTCAAAGAAATCTCAACTCTGTTCTCCGTTGCTCGGGTTTTGGCGTTGGGAATTTACAATGGGAAGGGATACATAGGAGTTTGGGATTTTTTGGATAAGAAGAACGGGCACGGAACTGTTGATGAGAGCCCGTTTGAGGCGCGAGGAAGGCAAGTAAGTATAGGCAAAGTGTGAGCTGATAGGGATTGCCCCTATGGCTCCGCCAAGACCACCTCTCGCCACCTAAATGCCTTCTGCTCCCGACCAGGTATGGATTTGGTCTCTTCTGTTGTGTGTCCCGTTCCCGTCCCGAGACCCGAGAAGTGTAAACAGACCAGGAGCAAAGTTGTAGGTACATCCAGAAGAATAGGGTTCTGCTAGCCAACGCTTTGTTGGTCATGGGGAGATTACTGCCGCGGCTCATCATCTTTTCCCTTTAGTGATGTCCGTCCGTTTTGATCCTGAATCACATTTGCTCAATAATGCTCAATCCAATAATGCTACCCGATTTTCCTCATTTACTTTACTACAGACCTAATGAAAATGAAATGAGTCAGACATCATGCTCTTAGCTCTCTGACGTTCGGAGTCTAGTCACTGATAATTTTATTAATTCCTTTCCTATGAGTCTACCGCACTCAACACTTTTTGTGCTCCGCTCATCTATACATATTAATCAAGTGAAATAGTAACGAAGTGTCAATCAAAATCATGCTCACCCTCGTATTCCTATTTATCACAGTTTACGCTTACTACGAGGCGCTGCTACTGAAAGACGAGTACATATAAATATAAATAACATTACCACGTTGTTGCGTCTCGCGTCTGTTGTTTAGCATTAAGCATGTTATTTTTGTAACCAAATAAACTGTGAAGACAGGCGTCGTTGTTAGTATGTATTAAACATTTCCTTATGATTTATTTACTTCAATAACCAACTCTTTCACACGTTTTTCTTCTGTTCCTGGTTTACTAAATAGAAAATCGAGTTAGCGTCTCTTCTCCTCTTTCCAAAGGTTTTTAAAGCAAATTCAGCATAATATTAAAGTACCATAGCATGAATTAAATGAGCTCAAAAATGCATAATTATGTGAATGAACACCTTCTCCAGGATTTCTTCACAATCTCAAAATTCGAATTCCGCCTTTTCGGAATTTCTAGAGCGTTTGTTTTATTAGAGCTGTAAATGTAATCATTATATTTTGTGTGCCTGCCCACGGAAATTTTTTGGATATTAGGCTCAATAAATTGCCGTTTGCCCCATACATGCCTTGTAATTGAATTAGAGATAAAAATGAAAAAATGTGCTTAGGTCAATTATTATCATTGAGTTGTAATAATTTGAAACTGCAAATATCTCAAGAATTACAAGTTTTATTCAATTAAGTGCATTAGTCATTCTGATTTTTCATAGTGAGTTTAGTAGGTATACCTCTCTAAGTAATTGCCATTAGAGTTAACGATTTCAAGTTCATGCAGTACTGTAAAGGAGCGGAAACGTATTCTTCTTAAATTCTTATCGATTTTTTTAATTGTTAGAGTGCAATTCTGTTCTGTATGCTGTATATTATTGCCGTGACGTGAGTGAAATCGGCAATTTCAGTTGGAGTTATACTCACAATTACAATCACAAATACCCCGTCGTAATAACCCCGGAATGACATTCCCCGTATTTTTGAGGTTGAATATGCTTCTAAATAATTTACGAATGTGAGCGAGGTGCTATGAGGATATCAGAATCGCAGTAGAATTAGTGATTAGAGAAACTGAAAGTCATCCTACTGCACATATTTATCTCCTTTTGATCAATCATTTCGCTTTGATATCGGCTTTCAGAGGAAATGCACAATAATACTCTTGATTGTGTGCAAAACAAGCAATGTAAAGGATATGGTTATATGCATGTACAATTGTATAGAGTATCATCTTCCTTTAGCATTCATTACAGGGATATTCATGTAAGTACGTGATATTTGTATTTAACTGATTTAAAGCTATTGGAATGTACGATTGGAGGCATCATTGCAATTTACAATGCGGAAGTGAAATGATTGAAATTTATACCTGCATTCAAATTTCGAAAATGGAAATTATTATGCGCCTAAATCCAATGAGCATTATTTATTTTCTTTTATATTTTTTGAATATTTAGTAACACATAAATTAAATAAATAAAATATTTTTTTTTACTATTTTAAAGGTTTAAACTATTTTTAAACCCTACTTCCATTTAAATAGATTTTTTACGTGTTTATGGAAAACCGTATTTAATAATGTTTTAAGTTTAGTTTAACCGAGCGAAAAATGCCATTTTACCCTCTTTAGCTAAATAAGTTTGTTTCAGGTTAGGCTGGATTTCAACTTGCTATGGATTCTGCGCATTGGATTCAAGTTTCAGTATTTGATATCGTTAAAATTTGAAATATATTGTGTGCTAATTCAAAGGTTAGCCTGCATCCTGTTCACAATTTATGCAATTGAATGACTAACAAACGACTTTAATTATTTACTTTTCGGTGAAGACGAAATAACTATATTTTCAAATCCAATACAAAAACAGATTCCAGTTACTCCCGTTCATCATTCTTCATAATGAAGGCTGGCTTTTGTTACTCCTTTTAATTCGGCGGCTTGAAATAGTTACGCTTTCTATAAAGTAGGTACAATTCTAAGGAAATTGAAAAAATTGGATCAATAAAAATTGTCGAACCCAGTGGAATCAGGTCATGAGCAAATAAATGATGGATGCTAATGGATGTTTTGTAACATACGAGATTGGAATTGAAGTACAAAGAGATGCCGAAAACTGATAAACCGATGACGGCGGCGACAAACGACGCGCTCTGTACCGAGACGCCAAGCCACGGCAACAGCGACTAACCTTAATCCGCTTAGCGGGCAACTGACTTAATAATGTAATCAAATTACCGGTTTTTATGTTGAATTAAGAATACATTTCAGGTTTGTATTGCCTAAATGGAATTGCTTGCAAAGATTTAGCATTTAGCATCGAGCTTGAAATTTAACAACTGGACGTCGACAGGCATTTATAGGACTTGAGCATAGCGCGCTTTACCTGGAAATTATCGTGTACACTGGACGACGGACGACTAGTACTTCTTCGTATATTCCATATTGGTTATTGTCAGTTAATCTATCCGTTCGAATGCAGAATTTAATAGTGAGCCCTTCAGTCGAACTTAAACGGATTTCGATGAAATGTGGCGCTATTTCAGATAAAATCTGAAAATAATATGCTAATTTTACAGCAACCGATGGAGGAGTACTTTTAGTGAATCTTATTGTTTTTAAGTTTTGCATACTTTTCAGAATTTCAATGTTGTATTTAAACAGGGTTGGCAGCCCCACACATCACGCAGCGTGTAACACATTTACCAGTTTGCCGAGAAAGAGAGTCAAAGTCTTTGTAATTTATTTGTAATTATGTGTTTGGTATTTCGCTGCAATTAATGTTGCAAGCTGGATGGTTACCGTTAACTTGATTTACCTATTTGATTTCGGCTCAATCAACGTATCACTATTGCATTTTATTTACACTTCCATATTATGTATCAGTAGTTCACGTACGTGCCCACGCTAGCCCGTTTAAGGCAGTGCACCTCAATCCGCGTTTAGTATTATATAGTTAAAATTGGTACATTTTGTCTGCCATTTCCTGTTTCGGTTTCGGTCCCGATAATATCTACACTGTAGCTTGACTCAGTCATTCAAGTCATTGTCCATTTTCCCCAAATATTGAATTCCTTATCCACGACTTATTTCTTTGGACTTTCCAGCTTGGGTAAAATATTGACGGAATTGAAGATTGAAATTGAAGCATCACGCAACAGTATTTCAGTGGCCTGGTACACACAAATGCCTGACGTTGTGTCAAATATTCATGTATGGTATACGTCAAGATCCCATATGATATGCTTACGGTTAGGTAAAGCTATGGCTCAAAAATATAATATTGCGAACCCCATATGCCTTATTGTTCCAAACTTGGCAGTGTAACAGCGTCATAGTTTTCTTTCAACGGTTTTTATTCCTTGAATACAGTGAGTCTGAATTCAGGTGAAGCTATTTCTTGATTGACAATTGACAAGTTCAAATAGCGCTGCTGTGACGTGAATGGATATACCATACGATAAAGAATACCTAAAAGAACTATGCATAGGGAATTTTATGATAGACGGTGGATGATTCTACATTCTACCTGTAGAATCGACCTTGCAAAAAGCTGAGGAAAGTTACAGACAGGCACCCAGCAGCACCAGGAACGAATATGAGCGGAGAAAGTCTGCAAAAGCATAACGCTCAAATACAGAATTCCTACATTTATATATGGAATCAGTTATTGTCACTTCTTGACAGGATGCATTTTCGGATCGATTTTCATGACGTCCATAACTCGGAATCGCACATCACATTTAGAATTATCGCGAAACTGGTAAGACCTTGGATGCCTATCCGTACCAAACACAGATTTACCCGTGCTTGAGAGACAGAAACGTGTCTATTGTTTGCACAAAAACGACCGAATGCATCATCCTATTGCGAATTGAAACTGCAATATACATAATGTATAGGTGCGTACCAGCTATGTTGTGTTGTTTCTTCAACACTTTGAACCATTGATTGCTGTTTGCTTACGGCGTTGGAAATTAAAATCACGAAAAAGTCAAGGAACAAGTTCATTGTGTTCTACATGGGGTCTCCATGTTCTACAACCAGCATTCTGACGATATCAGGTATCATAATATTGTATGAGTGCGAATGAGAATACCAATAACACTATCGGATAATATTTGCTGTCTTCTGAACTCCTTTGGGCAGAAAATAACAACTTGTCTTGAATCTGAAAATCTTAAGACGAAAAACAAACCTGCTAGATCAGATCATAAACCCAAATTATGAACAAAAATTTCTCCAATTGAAGAATTCGTATAAGTCATTGAATGAAAAAGACCTAGACAGAAAAAAAATCCTTATATGACGAGAACAACGAGAAAGAAAACAAGTCATGCAAGTTTTTTATGTAAGTAAGTACATGAGTAGGCACTATCAGATTTAAACATGCACTTCTTTGAACGCTCCGGCTGCCCGTTCGTTCCTGGGCTTATCCATCCTTCATTACAATAACAATTTAACCCGTCTTCTTTTACGGGATGAATTAGGCTGGTTAGGACAATTCGGCGCGGCCAAATTTGCTTGTTATAATTGGGCTAAGTTAGTGAACGTACGGATTTTACCGACTTTAAACATTAAAAAACAATCAAAGTCTGGAACAATTAGAAAATCAGGGAAACTTTTTCGAAGTCGTGGAGACTGCATTGGATGCTATTGATTCTTCAAACTGTTCGATGTATTGCTGGTTAGAGTCCAATTGTCGGGTTACCTTGAATTTCCTACGTTATTAGAGCCGCATCCTGGTTTTACAATTATGTTCAGCGTTTTATTACGCCGAGCGTTCCCTGTACACTTCAGAGTGAAAGATTTGTTCATGAACTGAGGGCAGTGGAAATGAAAACGATTAAAATATACAAGCTGGGAGAAGCCAAGGAGCGAACTACTCTGTAGATTAAGTTGGTATTTGATATGCATTCGAAAAGCCTAATACTAAAACTGCTGTAGTATTTCAATCCAAATTCCAGACCAAGAAGAGTTACAAATCAAGATTCTTGACGCTAATGTCGCAGAACAATTTATTACCTGGATTGGGAATAAGATCTAATTTTTTTTATGTCCTTGCTCCTCACGATCACGACTGCAATATGATCTCTTATGCTTAGTGTACCAGTAGATCCCATTATAATGTACTACCGTCGTTTCTAAGAGCGCAACCGGCGATTACTGGTTTCAGCTTCAGAATCTACCTGACACCTGACTATATGCAACGATATATAAAATAGAATAAAAGAATATTATTTTCAATTTTCTGAGAGTTGATAAAACATGTTTCGTTTAATCAATTAATGACGAACACGTAATTATCTTGCAAAAACAATTAATTATCACATTATTTTACACAATTTTGGATTAACTTACTCCAAGTAGAGTATAGTGACAATAAATATGGGAGCATTTAAGTTTTTACATGCAAATAAGAATAAATCGAGAGGAATTTTCGAATATTTTAGAATGAAAGTATAACTAAAATTTGATTTGTTCTAGATATTTTATCAACGGGTAATCCAAACATGGAATGTGGACTCGCTAACAGTCACCGGCCGCACGGGTATCAACGGTGCGAGTTTGAATTCCGATGTCAGGATCAGGACCAGTAGCATCAACATCGCCGTTATTCTGGTTGTTAGGTAACAGTCCACTGTAGTACCGTCGCGGCTGATCCCGTCCAGCATCTCCAAACGCTGGGTCCTGAGAAAACCGGAAGCTTCGAACGAAGCGTCGAGTACCATTTGCATTTCGCCGAAGATTCCGACGACGTCGGCGGTAGCACACCAGCGCTCCGAAACTGATGGCGATTACCACCACGACGACCAGACATGGAAGTACAATAACAAGAAGAGCCTGGAATAGCAATATTCAAGAATTATAAATGATGATCTTATAAATCAGAATAAAAATGTACAGTTGGTTTAATTGTGTAATTTACAGCATCATTATCATTAGCGTAACTTACAAAAGTTGTGGATCCCATCACCTCCACTCCACGCTATGTCGTGTCGTACACGCCCGCAGATTAACTTCTGTCCTGGTATGACCTCGAACTAAGGGTTAAACTGTAATTAAATTATGGACCACAAGGTTTACCGATGAAAATGACAACAAAAACAGCGTACCTGCTAGAGGCTTTGATTGAAACTTTCAGTTTAAAAAATTGCATCGAAGATTCAAGCCGAAAAAGTTCGAAAATTCGCGCTTCTCAATGTTATCCTGCCATTTTGAGTGAAGATGCCTTACAGTTAATTCTTTCCCACTACATCCTTATTGCAGGGAACTGGAATAT
>VNWX01000973.1:0-17268 GCA_009869905.1 Ceratophysella communis
AGCTCTTATTTTCCTTGTGGTGAGTTCGACAGCTGCTCGAGAAAAGCGTCTTGGAGAAATATTTATTATGCATACTTCTAGGCTGTTTTGATGTATTTTCACAGTATACATGTATATTTAAGCTTAAGGCTTACTTACTCAATGTCGTTTTGGTTCGGCCTCGTGGGTTTGCATAAGAAGTACTCAGTCAGAAGTTTGTGTGTATATTTTGAGAGTACAAATACTGAAGAAACCGCGGTTTTCTATTAAAATGCGATCTATAGAACATAAGATTTTGATCAAACGGAACTGCCAAGCTATGATGTTTCCGGCTTTCAAGGGCAAGAGGCAGGGCCGAGGCCGATTCTCATAAACCATGGCCACTTCTTAGAGCTATTTACATTGGCCTTTATGACCTCAGTAATATTCTAGAAATAGAACAAAGAGAAATATCCAGCAAGGCCATTATTCTCCCACAGAAAACGCTCTAAATCCATAGCTAAAGGCCTAACGGATTAAGAGTAAATACAAGTTCCTGTCATCATCAATGTCAATTTCGGGAGTTCTACTTTGTGTAATGCCATGTTATTTGTACTGGCTGACGGCGGCCAGGGCGAATTCTGAGGAGATTGACCTCGTTCATGTTCACAAAGTTTAGCATGCGCCGCGTGAGCTGTCAGCATTAGTCAGGGAAACTAGTGAACATCGCCATGCTCTCAATGCCCCTTAAGGCTCCATAAACTTGTTCATCTGTCACTATCAATTTTGATTCGAAGTAAAGTTCGAACTTCGAATTGAAGCAATTTCAAGTAGTTTGTACTAATGGTATCTGATATGCAGGATACGGTTTTCAGGTACTTGTGCATAGCAATATATTTGTCGCACTCAAATCCTGTCCTCAGTAATCAAGCTGAAGATAACGTAATTAGGAGGCCCTCGCCTTGGAAATTTAATTACAATGTCAACTCAGCGTCTCAAGTGCCTTGTATATTGCAGGCCGTTAATTACTTACGCAGAGACAGAATTGCTACAACTTTGGGGGATTGCATGCCCACACATTTCCTCACTCTGTGGTTTTTCATGGGAGCACTTCAGTACTTTCCGCAGGATTGACTTGCTGGAAGGCGGAAGGAAGCGAATGGGCGTTCTTGAACAGCGTGTTACTGTCGTACTTGGAACATGATGGATTTTCTCCAGGAACTGCGTGGGGAAATGCATGACGTCGAACATGAACTTGGGAACTAAATAGGAAACTAACGAATAGGGTTGTCGGTTTAAGGGGAGGTCACGCGACAGTTCGTACGGTAACAGGTGACGGTCACACTTAAAATGGTAATGACTTTAATGTGCTTCTCAGTGGTACTGCGAGATCTGAGCAATATTCATAAAATAGTTCCGAAATTTCGCTACCCCAAAATGTCGAATATTTTTCAACCGCAAAGATTTTATCGAATTTTTTTGTCGCGTACGAATTCTCGTGAAACCCCACCCCGTCAGAATTAAAAGTGGGAGTTTTCCCTGGCATGTCACCCAAGTGAGCATGCAATTAGTCCTGCCACTTTTTCCTGAGATATTAAGTGTTGCGTGTAGATTTGAAGCTTAGAGCCTATATCCCCGAAAAAAATGATTACGAATCCTATTTTCTAGAACCAGAACCTCAATTTAAGGAGGGGGAGAAACGGGTAGTTTATTTTTGGATTTTATTTTTTCTTCGGTGCAAGGGCATATGCTCTAGGGACTCGTATGGCGTGCTATTTTATCCTTCATTGAAGCTTTATCCGTAGCCTTGAATTATGTAATAATCGTCAATAGAACCATTTGCATGAAGGATTCCGTGGGCATTATCTGGCTAGAGGATCAAACGATTACTTTTGAGTTTTAGGGCAGTGTAAAATGTAAACACCCCCGCAAAAGTGTGGCACTGAGGACATCAAAGCGATTTGTTGGTCGCTGAAATGCGACGAATAATTGCAAATTGCTCTCGTTTTTGTGGCTTAGCTCATCAAAGGCAGTCGCAATATTGCTTTGTTTGTATTTGCTTAGTTAGACGGATGGCCGGCAATTTACAGAATCGGATACGAAAAGTATCGGTTTTTTCCCGGGTAATTTCACTCTTGAGATTCCTTTTCCTAATGTTCTCCTGAGAGGTTTAATCTCTCGTATCGGAATGCCGAGGACAGCTTGGTCCTTATGGACTGTCTAATGTCTAATATAGCTTTTCTCCACGGATCCTTACGCTTGATTGCTCTCAGCATCAAGAATCACTTTTAATGTATAGCAGTACAGTACACAGCTTACAGCCCAGCAAACACATTAAACCCCGAGCAGTTTATTACATTTTTCTGCAGGAAGGTGATTTCAACGGCTCAAATTAGTCTAACCGGGCAGAAATTAGAAATTTGAGCGTTGGGGCTCCAGTTTTCAGCCTGGAACTAAGAAGTGAATTAAGGAGTATTTTTAACGGCATCATAACTTACTACGTGTCAGTCGAGTCGAAAATAAGATTTTATTATGAGGGAAACGAGAGCAAAACTGCAATGGTTTATGGGTGTTTCGTCGAGGAAGATTCGCGTTAGAACCGATTGCCAATTCTAAGACGATCAGGAGATTCGCTAAAATTGGCAATTGGAAGGCCAACAGTGCAAGACGAAACGACTGACATCACCGTTATTACATTTCCGTTTATTGGCGATTCTGGCACCGGGCATTACAGCGCTTGCAAGCGAACTCGCACCCGCGTTGTTTAAGTGCACGTTTTAATGACGGGTAGCTGGCCTGGAGCTACTGAAGAAGCTGGGGTTACCCGGGTTAGGGTTACGCATTACAGGCTATACGAATAAACGCATTATTCTAGCTCAAATTTTCAGCTCGTGCCGCCCAGGGCTGAAGAGGGGGCGATTTTACAAGAGGAGATTTGTAAAATCCATTTGCATTCTCATTCCAGCCTCATCTTCCCATCACGTAATTAAAATTACCTTTGGGGCAATAAAACGTGCTTCCTCTGATAGCATTACAGCGCTTGCAAGCGAACTCGCACCCGCGTTGTTTAAGTGCACGTTTTAATGACGGGTAGCTGGCCTGGAGCTACTGAAGAAGCTGGGGTTACCAGGGTTAGGGTTACGCGCATTACAGGCTATACGCATAAACGCATTATCCTAGCTTAAATTCTCAGCCGCCCCGCCCAGGGCTGAACAGGGGGGTATTTTACATGAGGAGATTTGTAAAATCCATTTGCATTCTCATTCCAGCCTCATCTTCCCATCACGTAATTAAAATTACCTTTGGGGCAATAAAACGTGCTTCCTCTGATTACTTAATACGCCCTGGATGAGTTTGACATCTACGGACTTTCCTAGGCCTCAGCCATGAGTTATGAGACTCTGAAGACTTGAGCTGAATTGAATCGGATGATGAGCTTAGAACTTCTGAGAGTTTCCGTGATTTCAACGTACTAATATTTAGCTGCGAAGCACGGACTGCAGGCAAGCGCTATGTAATATTATTATACTACTAGCTGGACTTTCACCAAGCAGAATCGTGACTTTCTCTTGGACGGGTGAGCCAGGCCTAAAATGTAAATGTAAAATATATTCCATGGTTCCTATTAATGTGGTTTCACTAATAATAAAGAGACCCATTATCGCCTTTCTTCCTAGCCTCAAACTATGCGTAGAAAGGGGGAAGTGAAGAAAGTTGAGCTATTAATGGTTTTATTCAAGTTTTACTTGAACGCTTAGAATCCTCAGTCAAATTTCAGATTGAATAGAGGGTATTCAAGGCTTCAACTTAAAGCTCGCTTTTGTATTCAAACACTCGTACACTTGAGCTCACTTCAAAGCACGAGAGGAGAAGGTGCAGAGGGATCTTTATTTTAAGTTCTCGTTCCAGGGCTCTGAATTAAATATTCTGGTTCTAATTCCTTGTACAATGCTTAAGTAATCGATCGATTGCTTTTAGTATCGCACTGAATCCCGAGCTCAGGTTTGAAAGTAATTAAAGATTCCTGGAACGAATGCAATCCGTAATGCATCCATTAGGATAGCTTCCTGTGGCTTAGCTCGTAGCACCGCCCCTCCTCCACAGGCCTAAATTTTCACTGAAATTCTTCATGAATTTATTAATATAAAATAGCGTGGGCGGCAAGAGAATGCAGTAGTCTGTAGCCATGTCGTCTGTGATGTGGCGTGTGGCATCTGTCAAAGGCATTTACCCAATTTAGCAAACATCCATTTACTGAAACCCGCAGGCCCATCTGCTGCTGGGCCGAAGGCAGATCACTAACGATAACGAGCGAGGATTTTACAAGTTTCTTTGATGATCGTTCATTGAGCATTACCATTACACGGTTTTGTAAATTAGAATTCCGTTGTAAACTGTGCCGCTACATACCACGCCCGTACGTGAACATGCCATTAGTACCCAGTTAATTATGCATATTTGCGTTTCGGGCCAAGGTCAAAGGAAGTGTACCTACCTTGAGCCTGACTCTTGTGCAAACTTGGGTACTAAAAGTAAATGCATTTGTTGACATAATCTTGTGAACTATTCATGTTGTACTTAAAAATTCCTTCCATTTTCAATAGGCACATTGAAACGCCAGTAATTAATGCTGTGCAATACGGCCTTATCACGCAACATGGCCGATTAAGCACTGTTCATTGTTCTCTTGCTAAGCATACATTTTAGTATCTCGTTAAACATGAACACGCTATAGACTACAGAGTATGGGAGTGGCTGTAACTTGTAACTGGACAAGGTAATTAGGGCTTGTTAGGTACCTAGGGCACCGGAAAGATGTGGGCATCCTCACAGAAGCTAGTAATAGCTAAGCCTTGACTTTGTGTTAAGTAGATTACAGCCAAACTTGCGTCATAAAAGAGAAAGTAGATTAAACTATACTTTCATTCATTTGTTTTGGGGTTGCTTTGGCTTTGGGTGCAAAGTTTTGCGGTTCTTGTAGCAGTTGCGTCATGTTTTGAGGGTGACCCGAGGTCATCGATGCAGCCTTTATTCAAACGCGTTTGTTTTGTACACGTGAGCGCACCCCAAGACCAGTTGATTTTTTAAATTCTCAAAATCTGAGTTTTTCATTTAATTAATTCAACGAACCGAGAAACGCGAGGATGCAACGAGCGAAGTCCATTGTGTATAGAGACGTATTATTATTATTATTATGAGAATTGGCTCTGGCAGAGCTCTCTAATTACATTTCGGGGGTTGAAAATATTTTGATGAACCGGAACCACTACGGCCACTCTTTTCTCTGATGAGATGAAAGCGAGCTTTGAAGTTCTTCTACAGAAAGCTATATTGAGTTTTTGCTCATTTCCCTATACACAATACACAACTACTACTTTGAGCTGATAATACTCTGTTGTCATAAAACACGGTTGTTACTCAGGCCAGGGATTTTGTTTTAGCTGGAAGCTCAGCCAAGCGTGAGTGTTTCAGTATTAGCTTTCCCTCATTACTGCTTTCCCATTCCGCCTGAAACTCAACTTCCATGCTCTAAGCTTTTGTTTGACTTTGGACAGAAGCTAGGTTTATCGTAACTTGATATGACAGCCTGTCACTGAACTGGAAACTTTGATTGTCGCTTGTAGCGTTATATTATTGGCATGTTGCTCTGAGAACTGCGCATCCTTATATGTCGTGGCGATGAAGCGTCGTGCGTTAGGAATATTCGATTTTCGCAATGCTGTGGTATGGAACGTGCTTTCTCGGTGATTACAAAACATTTGTAGCACTTGTCAAAGCGGTTATGCCTTATGGTGTAAGGTTAGAAGTTTGGGGTCGGAGAAAACACTCCTAGTAATCGTAACCGCTTCCAATTTCCATGTAAATGGTGTTTGGGGCTGTTGCTCTTGGAAGGAGAGGGTGGGCGTTAGGGTCATATGTGGAAACACATTGTGGAAATGTCATGGTTGCATTGAATCGAAGGCATCTGGCTACAAAAGAGGAAGTTGAGGCGTTTATATGGGCCTTGAAATGACTACTCTGGGTTAAGTGTCACCCTGGCCTCAATGAGTAGATTACAAAACATTTGTAGCACTTGTCAAAGCGGTTATGCCTTATGGTGTAAGGTTGGAAGTTTGGGGTCGGAGAAAGCACTCCTCGTAATCGTAACCGCTTCCAATTTCTATGTAAATGGTGTTTGGGGCTGTTGCTCTTGGAAGGAGAGGGTGGGTGTTGGGGTCATGTGTGGAAACACATTGTGGAAATGTCATGGTTGCGTTGAATCGAAGGCATCTGGCTACAAAAGAGGAAGTTGAGGCGTTTATATGGGCGTTGAAATGGCTACTCTGGGTTAAGTGTCACCCTGGCCTCAATGAGTTTCCGGCCCAGCTGGAGCATGATTGCGGTTTTGATCGTTAATCCTTGGACTTAGGTCTAAAAATGGAACAATGCGTCACTTATTTCAAACGGCAAATATTTAATTTGAACTTTTTTCTGCAGATTGGCACCAAACAAACGGATGTACGAACGACCCCGTGACCAGACAGCTCTCAGTTTCCAGTGACTCCAAGCTTTTGGATGAAGCCCCTTGTTGTGAGGCTGCGGATGAGCCTCAAGTGATCCTTCGGCAAAAGAAACCACCACGACCCAAAGTCAGAAGTATTCCTGTCAAAGGATCAAAGACGTTCTAAACGCTACTCGGCTTTTGGGGTAAGGAACTCTGTTCAATGATCTTCCCAATCCAATATATTTCAAAGCCTACCAGCAAGTAGTCGTCAGTTATTTGATTTTAAGTCTTCGTCCTGAAAGAGCTTCTCAATTCCAATTTTGACAATACGATTAAAGAAACCACCACGACCCAAGTCAGAAGTATTCCTGTCAAAGGATCAAAGACGTTCTAAACGCTACTCGGCTTTTGGGGTAAGGAACTCTGTTCAATGATCTTCTCAATCCAATATATTTCAAAGCCTAGCAGCAAGTAGTCGTCAGTTATTTGATTTAAGTCTTCGTCCTGAAAGGGCTTCTCAATTCCAATTTTGACAATACGATTGAGACGAGAGAAAGTTTACTTTCACTGGATTTTTGATTAAACTCACTCGCATGTGTGTAGCATCCGTCCTTACACAAAAGGTCGTTGACACTCGTATTGTCGAGAAATTCTAACTTTGTGATGTGATGTGACGTTGAGAGATTTCATTAAATGACATAGCTCTAAACTTTTAATTAAAGAATGAGTCTAACTTTTTGAAATGAGATTCATAGCTTCAGTTCAACGCAATTTGATGGAAAACGTGTTTTGGCATGTATTTTGCTCTAAAATCCAGACAAGATAGAGTAAACACTCATAATAATTCTTCTCATGTGTCATGTCCATGGCAAAGGGAAGTTGAGCTTCACACGCTTCATTTCCTGGATAGCAGATCAATCACGAAATAGCGAAAAATGTTGTCGTCATGAGCAATTAACTGAGTGGGTGAGCCGGTTCATGATAAGATGAAGATGAAAAATGAGCAGGTTTCTTTGAGAAGTAAATATAAGTGCAATGTCCAATTAGGCGTGAAAGACGCTGTAGTGACATGGCAGTAGATCACGGATCACGGGCTCCGCCCAAAATATCAGAAGGGTTTTACGGGATTTCGTTCTCGTGCATTTGCCGCTTGTGTTTGGTATTTCGAGCCGTCTGCCCGTTAATTTTTGGCCATTGTCTGACGTATTTAACAAATTAAGAAATCATGATGTGCAAATCCTCTGTAATAACGGACAGTTTTAATGGCAAATGCAACCCTTCCCAAATACAATGAAAAGATCGATCCCAAAGCACTATAAAACCATTTTTCAGGACCAACTAATTTGACAAAAATTTCCGTATCTGTGGTAATAAATCTGCCATTAGGATTTGAGCATATCGAATCCATGCACGAGTTGAACATTCCAATATTCGCCTAAGCATCGGCTCTATCTTTTCGTGTCTCAATGCATTCTCAACGTAAAATCCATGTATTTCCAGCCCAAAGAACCCATTTAATCTACCGCACGTTCATCGTTCAGGGCCTCAAATATCAAAACTACGGAAATGAACAGGGGACTAAAGGAATTAATGGATCATTTGGGAACCTTCAGAGTTTCCTTTCAGGTTCTTGTTCTTGTGTGACATTGATGGGCCTATTTCGCACACATGTGACGCAAGTTTCGTGACATGGTTGATATCTGTATTCTTTTGGGGAACCATTTTTCTACATTTGCTACATATTAGACGTGACGGCGATGTGGACGGTAAATCATAAATCAGTTAATTTCTGAGCTGTGAGCTGTGCCTAAGAATTTTTCGCAGTTTCAGCGTATATTTACTACTATTTTTAAAACACAGAGCACATGCCATTACAAAAGTGTAATATAAATGTTTCTGACACCGTAAATTAATCTTTTGAATGTTTAGCCTATCCTGAAGTTTACATAAACTCACGCCAAGCTGGTTTACCCTATCCTCGTGTGTATATTTTATGTTTTGTTATTACTTCCGCAAAACTCAGATTTTATATTTTTCTATGCTGGTGAGCACATGTCTCGTATGAGCCAAGCCTGATCTATAACTTAAGTATTAGAAGTAAATGAGGTGTTTTCTAAGCATTTGGCAAATGAGCCTCATCACTATCAACACCAGGCTCCCATTTCCTTCTTTATGTAGCTTGGGGTAGGGTTACTCATAAAAAAGCCTGAAAATAGAAGCAGAAAGCTGCGAGATGCCATGAGGAAGCAAATGAAACTGGAACTAAAGATCACAAGCGTACATACGCACCCTCTGAGCGAACATTGAACCCCGACTCGTCACGTCTTTAATCATTTCTCAGAGACTTACTGGGTAACATGCCAACGGACGTTATAAAGCCTTGACTGACTCAAGCGTGTGCCACTATATTATGACAGGAATTTGTGACGGTTTGTACCAGTCATAAGCAGGGTTGTCGAGCAATAGGGCAAAATTTTACTACGTTTCAGTTTAGCTGGTATTAGCTGTTTAGCGATTTCACTAACATCGGATTCCTTATCATTTATCATGATCATAATGACATGACTTTGCATTGGTTTTCGAGGGCTTACGAGTCACAGGACTTCGTTTGCATTACGGCTTTTAAATAAGAAATCTTCAGAGGATTCTGATAATGACTTCAATCTGCTGTAAATTATTTGTGCTGCAAGCTGTTAAAAATTTTGTGAACCGTAATTTAAGCTACTAAAAAACCGAATGTTAGTCTTCCAGCAACCCTCCAACAGCCCCCACCCAAGCATTAAGTACCTCGTGACTGAGATGAGCACTAGACTCCGTCCATTAAAAATTTGGTGGAATTTGATCTTATTTGAGACTTTATGGAGCCATTATTATTTGGGTTAGAGCTAGAACCTTAATTTATTATCATGTCATGAGGGACAGGAGCTGGAGGATGAAGGAAAGTCTCTCAATCATCTCAGTAGACACGGCTTTCACTTGACACGGGCGGAGCAAAGCATGACTTGTGCTTGCAAAAAGTATTAGCTGAACTACAGAGGAGCAGTATCAGTGGTCGCCGGAAGGTTTACTCAAGCTAGCTCTGCCTGACTTGCCTTCAACTTGACGTGCTGGCCTTTTATGATCTCTAGAATTTCTGACGGATCTATATCATCCGCATTTTCTTTGAACAACCTAGCGGTTATAGATACGCAGTAAGAGTAGTTTACGGATCGCTGAACACAACTCAACCTCAAAGGCATATTTCAAGTCACGGTGGTATACACCGAAACTGTGTCGGAATTTTGGGATGCTTTTGTGGAGTCGTCATTGCAGTATCGTCATTGCAGTCGGTGGTCCAGGGTTGCATGCTTTACTCCAGGATTTCTCGGTTAGCCATGGTGAAAGCAAGGATATAGAAATTTCCTAACCCTGGTCCTGGTTCTGCTCTAAAACATCTAATCAATACGGAAATATTAATAAGGGTCTGTGGTCCAATTTTAAGTGAGTGAGTCTGAATAATTAATTTCCTGTCGGATGCCCTTTGACTGAGCCAGACCGAGCGTGCATAATAATTTGCCTCTCTCTCAGAATTATGAGTTAATTACACGATGGAACTAATTCCATGCCAAAATGATACTCATTTCGCAATATATTTGGAGCATTAAAACGCCCTAATATTTCGCAAGATTCGCAATGGTTGGTTCAATATTTCGTGGCCATTTTCAACTGGAGAAACTTGAGCATTTAACGGCTTTTCCGGAAACACTTAGCGCAAGCATTAGCGTTACCCTTGGAATTCCAAAGCAGAAGTTTATGAACTCAATAAAAAAGATCCGCCGTACTGGAGTATCATCAGACCATCCATTTCAATTTCTATTTTTGAAGTCAAGTGCAGAACGATTCTGGAAAGTGCAATGACGCTGATGTAGAAGATCGAAAGAGGCGTTGAGTGACTGAGCGTATGTACGAGCTTCGAACCGTCATGCTGTTGCCTAGAAAGCGCTTCGCCAGCATTTTTTAAGTTTAAGCTACATTCCACCTGCGACACCGCTTTTTACTCTCAATGTTTACCTTGCCAATGCTAACGTCATCAAGATCAGACACAGCTTGAGCGTCACTCCAAACCATAATATTATTCATTTAATGCGAAGCTTGTTTGAAGAAGAGCGAGAACCGAATTTTCTTGGTACGCAGAAAGTCAGCGGGTATATTTTTAGAACAAAAATAATTGGGAAGAAATTCGTTAAGATCAGCAAATATAGATTGGCATGTGTACAGGATCTGAGCTTGGAGTAGAAGTCAATTCATCAATCGATTTTCTATAAAAAAAAACGACTTAGAACGGACCGGTAGACAAACAGGGTGCGGTTCGGTGGATTTTGGAATTGGCGTGGGCAGTGCACAGGAATGGCGCTACGAATTTTCGGGAACGACGGTTTGATCAGGGTTCATCTGAAGTGTACCGGATAAAGTCCAGCGGATTTCGAAAAGGACAAATATACCACGTAAATCAGCGTTTTTAATGCAACTATAAATCTCATTAATAAAACGATACGATCATTTATTACCGAGCCCAAACTGACCGCGAGTGCCCGAAATCGTGCTCCACACATTACTCCACTGGCCGAGAAGCCAGTAGGTATTTTCTAATTTGAGACTCTCCTACGTGCGTAATAGCGCCCCATCCGTCATGTTATAGAGTCTTCAGTTTGACAGTTTTCTGTGCTAAAAGTCTATGGACTTTAAAAGAAATTGCAGACTTGAAGAAGTGCACACAAGGAAATTGAATGGCTCTCAGGAATTCGAATGTGGAGAGAGAGAGAGAGAAAGCAGTGAAAGTGGTTTATGAGTTCCAATTTCAAGCTCGTATTTCTACCATATATTTTTACTACCTACGTCTAAGAACTCAGGCTTACGGTCTACTTATTTCCACACTAACCAGATTAGGTGGCAGGTGTTCTCAATTTCTTCTTCCTTTTTTGGCACTATTAGTTCCAGTTTAATTCTGTTTGCCAATTTTAGTAGGTGCAGGTAGGTCAGAGGTCAAATTACGGTTCCATTTTTAGTGAATAATTTTTTCGCCTGTACGAATTACTGTTGAAATACAAAGGTAAAATTTTGCAGCAGGTTAAGGCTATTTAATTAACGCTTCCGCATAGCGTAATTCAAAAACTCGTACGCCTGATTTTCAAAAACTAGTGGATTAACTCGGCGTTATTTATGAATTTTATTTTGACACCTACACCCCCAACACACGTTTTTACTAGTCTCTCAAAATAATCCAGAATCTAACATCTTGCTGTCAAGTTTAGCAAAGTTTCTTTCAACTAAAAATAATAGACCCGGAAACCTGGCAAAAGCCGCTTATTACGTAAGTTTGGTAATGAGTTTCTTCCTTAAGCCCTGGCGTTGGCGTGTCTACCGTCTATCTTCCTGGGTGTCTGGCTCAATGCTTGAGGTCCATATAATAAAAATCGACAAGAAAGTACTTTGTCCTGAACTACGACCGACGAAGAATGAATGGTAAGCACACGGGAGACCAGAACCGCATGCATAACTCATCATAAGTAAGCCTTTTGTTTTCTTGGTAATGTTCCATCTTTCTATGGAAATTGCTGTATAGGAGCTCCGACGGGGATTATGAATGAGCCAATTTGATGAGGTTTTTCCAAAGGTTGTAAACATGTGTTTCTCAACGTTGTTTGTTCACTTTCACTAGTCTGGTTGTCTGCTAGTGTTTTGTATTGGTTTTTCGAGTTCAATTTTATGGCCAAGAGACGAAGCCAGTGATCTTGTATTTGCACTCCCAGCTGGATCTTCTGCATTATGTGAGCTTGCATTTCTCGCTTTCGCGGTAGCTGAGTAGTAAATATCTACAAAAGAAAACAAGAACGGATTGCATGAATTTCTGCAACGCCAATGGTATTTTTTCTAGAGATTTTTTTGTTACGGTTATCCCTAGGATTTCTTGTTGATTCGGGTAAAAACGAAAACAGTAGTGAAGAGCTCATTTAAGTCTCGTTGGGCTTATTTCGATTTCTTTTGAGGAGATGCATTGGTTGGGCTGGAATTCGGATGCAGGATTTATCTGGGCTGAAGCTTGGACGCTCGTAAGGATTTGAGCCTCGTTTTCGTATTGAATAATTCATTTGTATGTTTTTGGTTATGCCGTTCAGCTCGACGCTAATGAATTCGATAAGGCCTAAACACACGTGTTTTTTATAAAATTAATATTGAATTATTAAGGCGATATCAATTAAAGATTGAATTTTATATTTTGTAAAAAGTGCAAATTTTCGTCGTATTTTGACGTAAAAAATTACCGACATTTTTGTAAATATTTACAAGTATAGCGGATATCGTATAATATGAGATGATTAGCATATGCTCAGTCACAATATTTCCTATGCTATTGAACACAATGACGCCCTGAATTTTGATCAACAAATATAAAAGCCAAGTTTTTACCACAAAGACATACTGAATAGACAAATCGCTCAAAGCCCTAATACTTTATATTTTACAAATAAACTCTGGTAATCTAGCTTGAGGACAATAGATGTGCTGATGCATTGGCTTTGAGGAATTTCGAGCCGACAGACGACGCGACGCTGGAGAAAGCAAAAGGAAGACCAGGAAACAAATCAGAAATCGATATTTATGTCTTCTACTCTGTGTTCTTCCTATTCAGAGAGAAAGTCTTTTCTCCAACTTATCCATCCTCAGTCAGTGGTTGGTTTGGGGTTTAGGGCCTTTTTTGTCTGTCCCTTTGTTTAGTCGTTAGGTAATCGGGTTGCTGAACAAAGGAAACGTAGCGTAGGGCTTACCAAAGGAAAGCAAAAGGTGGAAGTGGAATAGTAATCTGCCTGATTCCTATTCAGAGGAAAAGTCTTTTCTTCAACTTATCCATCCTCAGTCAGTGGTTTGGGGTTTAGGGCCTTTTTTTGTCTGTCCCTTTGTTTAGTCGTTAGGTAATCGGGTTGCTGAACAAAAGACGCGTAGCGTAGGGCTTACCAAAGCAAAGCAAAAGGTGGAAGTGGAATAGTAATCTGCCTGTCTATAACATCTTTAGGGGGAATATTTATTTGCGGTCGAGTTTCGAGTCATCCTACTACTTTGAATATTTCTTTGGAGAAAGCATACAGGGTGGTACACAAAATTTCGGCTTCTGGTAGCTTAAAAGCTTTGGGCATCAAAATTGCGCTAGCTTGTCGCTAGCAATTGCAATTTCAAGTCAGTCTGTCGGTGACTCAACAAAATACGCTCTATTACATTATTTTTAGCCATTTCGAATGCCTGAACCACCCTGTATATTACATATTTCTTTGTACATGCACGCTGCACCCTTCCAGTCCAGTATTCTATTTTCATCTCATTTTGGATGAGGGGCGGATATGAAAGCACCACGGGCAGTCTCCTTTGGCATTGGAAGATTTGTTGAAAGAACGGAACTTGTTCTCTCGTAAATAATTTGCAATTCAGGAGAGTTCGACTTTCACGGTGACATGACATGGGATGATTTGGTTTAGATTGGATCTCGAATATTCTCTGCACTTCAATCGTCGATCGTCTTCTGTCTCAAAAGAATATGTGATCGACAAGGGTCTTATATATTTATGTGATTTTTCTGTTATTATGTTTGCTCAGGCGGGTGGAGCACAGGGATTCGGGATTTGAAATAGAAAATGTATTAGCGGAAGATCTCAGGTTTTGGATTCTCAAAAAAAGAAGATATTTGTGATACCTGTCTTAAAGTTTTTTTTACTACGGCGTGCCTTTATCTTCGGAAAATGATCATTTTCTATTAAATCATGCTTTTCGCTCTACAGTCACTTACACGCAATCATGTTTCATGTGCCCTGTCGAAATGATGAATATAATACAACCTAACGAGGTATCTATAGCTAAGTTTTATTTCAATATACTGGTATACCAACCAGTGGCATACCGATATACCAATGAGCAGCATACCAAATTGAAATACGAATGTCTCGAGTCATAAAGTTATGTAAATACGGAAGCCTCTGATGAATGAGTTCGATCTCTTTAGCTCAAGTCCCGTTTTTTTTCAATATGGAAAGTTTATGAATGATGGATGGAACTAGGAATGATATTATTCCATTTCAAATGGAAGCGTCTCTTTAGAAAATGGAGAAATGGATTAAGATGAAAGTTTCAGGCTGTGAAAGGAAACGTGGCTCATGTAAGAATGTAACACATGGTAACAAGCTTCGCTTGTGCGTCAATGGCATCTCCATTTGCACAAAGACTTCAGAAAATATCAAGAATTCTGATGCGAACTCACGCAGAAATGAGATATGTATCTATGGAATTGGAAAATGTAGAGCAGGTTAGAGCGATGTATTTGTATTGCAAATATTGTCTTAGATGGGATTGGATTTGGAGCGATATACGCTGAGCGAATTTTGATAAAAGTGCTTGTTTTGCATCAAGTACCGCTGCTAGGCATACCTTTGTTCAAAAATTCAGCGATATATTTATATTTCGTATTTCTGCTTATATGGAGGTTTAAGGGCTTAATGTATTCGCTGAACTCATTTCAGGCAAAGTTCTAAGAATTCAAAGATAATTGCATTTTGAATTTCTCGACAGAATTTGCCACTTTAGCTTGACACAGAAATGACAAGAAACATGAAAACCTCATTTTGATATTTCTACTCTATGGAATGCATTAATAAATTAAATTGAGTTGAGGTTCATTGTCCTATTTCAGCCGTTCCTTCTGTATACTAAAATTTGGTATACAGACATTTAGCATACTACAAATGTATTCCTTAATTGAATTCGTTCGATATTGAAGTAAACAAAATTCTTGTCAATAAAAGTTTCACGTTTTTGCCGCGTGCGGAGTGAAAGCAAAGTAATCAAAGATTTCTATAGACGTCGCCTGCCAGAAGCCTGACAAATGAAGTTCTCTTATATAAGTCATACTAAAAGTAGGTAGCTTGTCAATATTTACTGTCTAAAATGTAGAAAATTGGGTCAGTGGAGCGAGTGATGCCAAAAAGTTTTAATTGCATTCTTGAAATGACTCAGTCAGCCTCACGTCTCAGAGACGTGATCAAATACATATTTAATTCAGAATGAGCTCAGCGTTCCATCCACAATGTTTGCTTAGGCATGAAACCTCCACTTGATGTAATGAAAAGAAAACAAGTTTCTCTGAGTTCGTCCGCTAGGAATTCGGATGATGAAGATGAGTGAAGGTATATATATATACATATGTAAGTCAGCTCAAGGAATGCTTCAGCTTTGATGTGGTTCTAGATATATATTTCGAGCTTCCTGGTTCTTGAGCGTCATTCCCTGACATATTGAGGGAAGCGCTACTAAAATTATTAGGCTGCTATAAAGAAAGTGTGTCAGGGCAGCTGAAGTAATGAAAGTACAAGAACTAATCTCCAGAATGAGATATCCGGGGGAAAGCGAAGATTGGCCACATTCTTGATGTTGTCTGACCAGCATAGGGAAAAGCACCTAGTAAAAAGATTGGCTGGAGCACGGCCTGGTATACTCTGCGCCATATGAGCCGTTCTTGTGCCGACCTCCACCGTGCTTTAAAAATGTGGCAAGTGCTTGGGACACCAGTGTTCCAAGCTGGAAAACAAATCATCATAGAAATGCCGCGGAATTTCGATATGCCAACACATTACCTAAAATAACTAATTTCGTATTCTTGTTTGATTCCAGGGAGACTCTCCATTCGGTAAATCAGAAGCTTACATCAAATTAGAACAACTGGGAGAGGGTTCCTATGCAACCGTCTTCAAAGGATTTAGCAAGTAAGTCCACATCCGTTTCCGCTACATATCGCCCTTCCGCTGCATGTTTGTTTTAACAGCAAGCAAAGCCTCAATTTTAATAAATATCTCTAGTGTGCCTGAGCCTATTTTAATCTGATTAGTCAAAGGATTTGAATCCAAAGCCGCCTGAGTAATTAATTTCAAGACAGAGGGTGGAAGGTTCAGGTTATTTCTGTTGAGTATACACAAAGACATATAGAAGCCTGCATAAGTAATACAGGCGGCGAAGAGAAGAAGATTTTTGGAGTGTTGGAGATTTACGTTTTGAGATCCAATTAAAAGGAAGGACTTTGGTAGAGGAGAGGAGCAGAAGGAGTTCTAAAAACTCAAGTGTTTTCGGGTGCTGTAAAAAGAGAGACTCGGTGAAAGTCTTGTGAATTGTGTGACGGTGGAGCGATGGCATTTCACAGAAGGGAAAGTGGGCACTTGGTCGGAGTCAGTCGTCGGAATATAGGGATACTTAATCCTCTTGAGTCAACCCTCGCAAACATTCCATTTCAAGTGGAGACAAAAGCTCTTTTAGAGGAGCTTCTGCTGTTAAAACACAAGTCCGGATTGGATTTAATTTTCTCTCTTGAATTGAGTAATCAGAAATTCTCTCGTCTTCAACCATAATAGTAGGTACTAACAAGTCGACTTGTTTAGTCAAGTGTCAGCATTGTAGCGCAGAATTCAGTCAAATCGTAAAATTCGTGAGTAGGGCTCCTAAACTTAAGATTAGTAAGTTTGTAAAAGCGGCATGCATATTATGACAACTGCTAAAAATTTGTATTACAAAATTCTAGCATGCTAAAAGCTTGAAAAATTTGTATGAGCCCTCTACCGCCACACAGCTAAGGCATACCTGCATTAAAAATTACGTGCCGTGATCTTCCGTTCGCCGCTTTATTTTTTCCAAACTAAAGCTACTACTTTCACCTTAGAGAAAGTAATTCTGCCTGGCAGCTACGGTTACATACAAAAAAACTTGCCTCGCGGCAACTTGGGACCAGAAGGGTTGACAACGTTAAGTGACTACGTAGC
>VNWX01000974.1:0-17266 GCA_009869905.1 Ceratophysella communis
AAGGAACAGCGTTAGTGGAAATTTTATTTAATAACTTATGAATTCCGAGTTCCGTAATGTAGAAATCGGGCTATAATATGAAGTTTGGCATCATAAATTGAATAGAAATTGAGATTGGGATTGGGAGTGGTTAAGCCCTTCAATAACCTTTTTTTAATAGCCCAAAATATTTTCTAATGGGCGTTAGGTACATGTTAAGATTGAAAATTTCAATTGGAAAAGCTAACCATTTGTGAAAATTCAGTCAGCATGTATGCTGCAGTGGTTCTAATATTTTTAGAAATTCGGTGCCTGGTTCTAGCCTGGTGGATTCAACGATAGACGCTAGCTTAGCTTAAAAACTTTCACCTTCTATCTTTTGCGTCAAAATAGCGGGATCGACATTAGACTCAGAATGTATTTTACCCGATTTAATTTACAATGTAATTTCAGCTTCGATCAGTCCTGGAATGAATTCCCTTGAGTGAAGGTTCTCGTCCCATTGCCCAACTTTAGCTCAAGTTCAATATGAATATCCATACCAACTTTCTCCACGAACGCCCTAGCACAGGATTCAGGAAACCCTCAATCGTGATTTTACTTTCAACTGTATTTAAATTAAGCCAGTGGTTTGGCGTTTTCCCTTTTGAATACGATATTCAGAATCCTGTAGAACAAATTTACGTTTGTCGATGCTCATTTAATTATGTGCGGTGTCTAATTTTTCTATTGCTAGGCACGGGGTACATTGCATTTCATTGTTTTTCTATCGTGAACTCCTTTATAGTTGGAAGGAGTGTGATTGTGATCTTGGCCCAATCTCTCTGGCTTCAAGTAGCGATGCTGGCGTATTTGATTTCATTGAAAATGCTGATAGATCCGCAATCTATGATTAAATTGTATACGAAAGATTGGCTAGCTGTGGAAGCAGAATGTGGTCGAGCATTTTCGTCTCCACGACTTCGTCGGTTTATAAAATGGATCACTTTTATATATTTTGCTTCTGGGACGGGTACCTGTGGATTCATAGCCTATAATTCCATTTCTACTCCGGAATATCCAGCCTATTATCTTCAGTTTTTCAAGCCCGCTTCGTCTACATCCGGATCAGTTCATCAATTTACTGCATTTGAGCTGGGAATGCAAGCTACAGTTCAAGTTTTGTTTTTGGCCTGGAAGTGGACTGCTACGAGTCTTCTGGACATTAGCCTTTGCGTTTATGGCCTCTTCATTATTTAAACAATGAAGACGCTCATGGTACAAGTACAAGCTATTGAATTCCAGAATGAACTTTATCGAATTCTATCAAGTAGAAGCCTGAGCTCGGCTCATTGTCCCGATCGAGCTGACCTCGTAAGACAATTGAGTCAACTGCTTAGTTCTTATTTTAACCGTGTGAATCTGAATATTTAATTGCGTAACACTCTCACGCTGGCTTTCACCAAGGAAATGCATGAAATGCAAACTTTGCCTTGCCCTGCTAATGTAAGCCTAAGCTTGGAAACGCTTACACATTTTACTTTCACTCGCAGGCAAAAAATTGCCGTTCCATTGCACTTTCACTTTCCGCGAACATTAATCGAATATTATTTTTTAACACAGAGTTTTCATATAAATTGTACTTTAGTACAGATTGATTACGATTAGAATTGATAAGCGCAACTTTCACTTACTGCTTGAAATCCACAGAGTTTTCAGACCTGCTTTCACCAATAATGCTTTTTCCTGGAAATAGCCTTTCAGTGTCTACTGCAGGCTGCAGCAAAGCTTATAAAGCTTACCCAAAGCAGAAGCTCAACTGCTCAGACAATCTCCATTATAATTCACTAATTAACTGGTCAATTATGCTAATGAAACCCACATGAATACCTGTTTAATTTGCGCTCAACAGAAAACGTCCAACTGTCTATAAAAATTTGTTTAAGAAGTCCTGTCCTGCACTAAATTAAGATAATTTATATATTAAGAAATCCTCCATCATGTGACTTCACCGACCTGTTTCGAAATCTTAATCAATGCAACCGATAAGCGAAACAGTTTGAACAATAGTTTAATCAACAATTTGGTAGTTTTATGGGTGTTTTGTTGAAAAATTGTTCCCATATTTTAGACTTGAAATGCAATTTATGGAAAGAGGCCTAAAAAGTTAATGCTGATTGGCATTCTGCTGTCTATAAATATTTGCTTAATCGTTACTTATCATTCTACGACTCAAATACTAGAACAATACTGTCAAGTAGATGTCAAGCGTCTTGTTTACCCAGTTAAGCCTGAATGAATACAAGGCAGCCGCGTTAACATATAAAGAAAGACTTTCTCCTTTTCATTTTATTTTGCGTTGATCGTCGATCTGACGAGTCTCAGATTAGAATAATCTGGTATTTTTCCACGCAATATGAATCAGTCGTACAACGATTTCCCCAGAGTGCGAGTTGTCTTACCATTGCGTAAAAACCAGCTCAAATCCGACATGAAAAATATCAATTCCAACTTTCTCCATAAGCGTCCTTGCACCGGATTCACGAAACGCTTTCAACCCCCAGAAGCTTCTGTTGTGATTTTACTTTCACCGATTTTTAAATTCGCCCAGTGGTTTGGTATCTTCCCTTTTGAATTCGATGCTCAGAATCCTGTTGAGCAGATTTATGTTCAACGATGGTCGTTTAATTATCTGAGATCTGTGATTTTTCTCCTTCTCGGAACGGGGTACATTACGTTTCATTTGTTTTCAATTGTTAACTCGATTATACTTGGAAGAGGCGTGATAATTGTGGTGGCTCAATCTTTGTGGATTCAAGCAGCAACACTGGCTTATTTGGTTTCATTAAAAATGCTGTTCCAGCCTGAATCAGTGATCAATCTATACACGAAAGATTGGGTGGGTGTAGAAGCGGATTGTGGTCAAGCGTTTTCTACGCCAAGACTTCGTCGATTTATGAAATGGACTTTCTTTTTGTATTTGGGTCTTACTTTCACCTCCGTTGGCGTGGTTTCGTTTTGCTCCATTACTACACCGGAATATCCTGCCTATTATCTCCAATTTTTACCAGTTAATAACACTTCAGGAGATGTGCGACAGTTTACAGCACTACAGCTTGGAATTCAAGCTGCAGTTCAGACGTTGTTTCTGGCTTGGAAGTGGGCCGCATTGACTCTTCTGGACGTTAGCCTTTGCGTTTATGGATTTACGATTGGGGAAACGTTGAGGAACCTCATGGTACAAATTACTACTCATTCTTCGATTCAGTCTGACCTCATAATTCAATTTAGAAGGTTGACATTGCGCCGCTTCATTAATATGGGGCACATCGAGAAACCTAATAACAGAAATTACAGTTTGTTATGTTATCCTGATTTTATCCTTGAGTTGAAATTTTGAACAGCGTTAAAACAAAACTGACGTTGTCCAAAATTGAAATTACAAAATACGATTCATTCAAACACCCAAAATTCATATTCAATTCATAACTAATTAAGTAACAAAGCAAACCCCGCATTAATCAAATCAATAATTGCCCGTATTTTTTACTGTATTAGTCGATGGTCGATAGTCATCTGACGTTTTGCTCAAAATGTGCAAATATTTAACGAAGGATTGAGCCTGTCTTCTTTACTAGAAATAGGAGTAGCCGGACTAAGCCTTGATCGCAATATTCCACGTTGTACTTCTTTTTCTTATTTATAACTGTACTTTCATTTCGTTTTGTCCAATGTATTTAATTAAACCTTAATGGCAATGTTCCATGTGCTTCTATATAATTCAGATAGAGTTTCATTTCATTCCATCTAATGCAGAAATTAAGATACGTTAATTATAAATTTTACAGGTTTTATAGCTATCCTGTATCGGCAATTTAAGGCAAATAATAACAAGATAAAATCGCTTAATCTCTAATTTAATGGTCCGAGAGAACATTAGCAGTATGGTTTCGGGTGTTTCGTGCAAGTTTAATTGAATTGAAAACATTGATTCTTGACGACATGTAATTAAATAGGTACTCTAATGCTGGGCCAGTCCAGTACCTAAACTCAAGGTTTCCGATCTCACTGAATGATCCCAAATACGAGTGCATTTTGATTTGATATTACAGCAACTTTCACATATTATGCTGTGCTTTCGAACACTTTCACCTGAGTATCTATAAATTTACTGGACGTATTTATTTACAGCGTGCTCAAATTTGGCGTTGCTTTCACAAATATGTTCTATGCAAAAATCATATAATTTCCATGGTTGAGTTTGAGATATCTAATGAACTTTCTCCGTGCTTTCACTGCGTCGAAAATTTACTAAATCTTTATTTTTTTAGGACACTACTGGAACCGGAAACGACGTAAACCAGGAAGAATCGAATAAACCCATTACAAATCATTCCAATGCATTTGGAATCAATAATACCAAACTCAACTCAACCATTGCAATTTCCGCCCGTGAAACAATTGCTATGCTCAAACTGCTCCAAAAATTTCAAAAAGTATCCCAGCTTTTAAATGACGTGAATGCTGCCCTTGGCCCATTACTACTGGTCAACTATGGTCAATTAATTTTCATGATCTGTGCTCTCGTCTTCCTGCCCATCAAATACTACGAAGATCTCAATTTCCAGCTCACAATTATGTTCGGTGGAAACGCCGTGGTTTTCATGATTCGTCTTGTTTTACTCACAATTTGTTTGGGCGATGTGTATCCGGCTGGAGTCAATTTGAATATCAGAATTGCAAAGATTATGCTATCACAGAATTTGGATGCTAGTTTGCTAAATCCAATTCTTGGGCATTTGAGTGTATTTTCAGCAAATCCTATTTGTTTTAATGCATGGGGATTCTTCCCAATTACAAGGGGAACACTGTTGGCTACATTGAGCGTTATTTCAACGTATTTGGTAGTTCTGCTCCAAGTGAAGGGTTAAATTTGGCTTGCCAGATTTTAGATGTGTAATTTTTCACTTTCAAAATATTTCAATTCAAATATTCTCGATAATATTCAGATTCAGACACCATTGTGCATTGTGCACGCCACATTGTGTACAATGCTTTCTCCAATTCCACCTAATTAACCTCATAATGCTAAAAATCATTAAAAATCAATAGCAGAATTAGTTAATGCCTATTTCTATATGTAAATTAGGGCCTACGAACGTCAGCAGTTAATTATTATTGTTTGCCAATAAAATCATCAAAATTTTATGTTACCGTCAGTACAAAAATAAGATTCAAATCCGGAATTTTTGTCATATCCTCACGAATCAAACTTGCAGCTAGTCCAAGTTTACAATTTACATTTACAATGCGCCTTCAGAATCAGAATGGTCAAAACAGGACGAACATATTTTCGCAAGTATATCTACTGTGGACCTCCATATAAAAATCAAGTGGTCCGCTAACAGTAGGCCATCGTCATGTCAGGTCCTGAACACATTATGGGGACCTGAAAAATATTTAGAATAGAGTCAACCTCGTCTATAGTAACTCGACTGTAAGAAACACTGTTCAACTAAACGTTTGAGTATGTTAATGTACGCTAAATGCAGATTACATGTAAAAATCTTCCGCATACAATAAACCCTTGCTTGTAGTAAATCAATTTCTGTCTCCTTTTAAGTTTACTATATCCGTGTTTCGCTGGATTTGAACCATAAAATCATTTTCACACGTATTGGGGATTGGGAATGGGGCTGGCTCACACACACACACAGCAGCAGCTTAGCCTAATGGTTTCTAGTCTAGAGCCATAGATTCTACGTCTAGGATACGTAGACGACGCAGACACAACGAAAGACTACGAATACAATAGGAGGCTGTGCGTGTGAAATTCGGGCCACTACTACGTTACGTCCACGTCGCGTAGAGGCACAATACTGCAATTTCCGCCAGACAGACGATCAGACAGAGACGCAGCTCTGCTTGCATGTCCGTCTACCTCACGACGTAGTTCGTTCCAATACGTATGAATGAACTCGAGTGGCCCAAATCCCACAACCCGCCCCGCCAGTCGTGCCCTTCTACGGTGACTTCACGTCTCACGGCCATGCAACGGGCGAGACAGTCGTCGTGAAGGGCGGGCGGGAGTGGATTTTACTTTTACGCTCGAGTCATTGAAGGCCAGTTTACTACGTCTACGTTTTTGTTTACTTTTGTACGGCGCACATGTGTTCCGCGTCACGGGGACAAAGTTCAGTCTTCTCAACCATCCTCTATTGTCCTTCACCCACTCAGCCCTGGCTGGACAGTCGTTAGTCATCAGGACAGTGATAGTGACGAGCTGAGTCATACTACGGACGACGTGGGACTATTACGAGTATATCTAGGTCGGGTCAATCGACTCAAAGTGGGTCAATGCAAAATGACAGAGCCGGATGACAAGGAACATCCTGTTTCGGGGCCCGCCAATTTACCTGTCCAGGTATTCATAATTAAATTAAATATTTGCTGCGATCCTTATAATTTGTATACGTATTACGACGCCCCAGACACCAGACTTATAGTTAATGACGCAACTATGCCTCCATATGTTGCGCAATAACTATGCTATATTATGTGTTATGGATTATGAAGTATATTCAATATTCAAAACACAATATCAATTTATTGGTATTATGTTTAATTATTTTCTGAAATCGATCCTGACAGGTATTTTTGCGCCCCGCGTCGTCTTTTCCTTCGCAGTTTCGTTGGCTGGAACCCACGCTTAGATTCAAAAACCTAATTAATCAGTTGTAAATTATGCAGCAGCATTGAATTTAAAATTAAAATGCCATGCATATATAGAATCATTACAAAAAAAACACGATTTTGCTTTCGCGATTAAAATTTCGATGATGATGGATGACAGAGACATGCTAGATGAATCATATAAACCATGCCAAATGCCAATTGAATTTAAGGGATAAAATAAAATGCTACAATGTTGAATGTAGATCGGCAATAGAGGTTGTGCGTACATGCCAGTGGAAACTATGGATGCAATTAACTTAGTCTAACGAAGTTCAATTGATTAATTTTGAAATTTATCTTTTATTTCGGGAGGAGACTACAGCTGCTGAAGATAAATCCGAATTCAAAGTTCCAGACGTCACAACTGAAAAATCTGAGAGTAGCACAGTGTCACCCTTGACCAATGGAAATAACAATCAACACCCTCCACCTCCCCCACTCCTTAATCCTCTGGAACCGCTTCCAATTGTTCTCTATGGAGTTGAGGGCATTGACAAATTGAGAAGAGCCATTGGTAAAGAACTTGTCAGCGAAAATTCTAACGAGCGCTGCAGCAATTTACCACATCTCCTATCGATTGTGGAATGCATCCTTCCCTCACCTGTACATCCTGAAGATGAAGCAGAGAAAGTACTGAAGAATGGTGGTGATAGTCACGAAACGAATCCCTCGCCGCCGGCTATAAAAGATCAAAGATAGATATTGTTGGGAATATTAAGCTTCGCTCCTTAACCATTTTTGGAACTGGAGATTCATTGAAAGCGGTGACAGTTACTGCAAATTCAGGATTTGTGAGGTCGGCCAATCCTTCCCTCACCTGTACATCCTGAAGATGAAGCAGAGAAAGTACTGAAGAATGGTGGTGATAGTCACGAAACGAATCCCTCGCCGCCGGCTATACGAAAAGAACAAGACCGAAGTCTACGACTGCAAGATAATGTGATTCCTGCAGCCGTTTTGAAACCCTTCAATTATTTTAGTCCTACGGTTGGAAAGACTATCCGATTTATAGTAGATATTGTTTCGAGAGACGGAGATGCCTGGGCCAAGGTTTCAGCTAGAAATCCAAAGTCATTGGCACTCCTGGCAGCTGGTGGTGGAGGTTATGGACAGAAGTCAATTTTGGATCATGCAAAGGATTACATAGAATGTGCTAAGCAGAATCCAGCCTTTTTCAAGCCTCCTCGGGTAAGTAAAACAACTAGTCATGTCAAGGATTGAGAGACGCTGCATTTCTCGAAGTTAAAAATACGAACATTTATTCATTTCAGATCACATTTATATTTACGACTGGAATTGGGACCTCCTTGGCAAAAGAACTGGAATCATTGGGTATCAAGGTGAAGGGAGAGCGAATTGAAGACTCAGAATTAGCTGGACATCCAAGAATTAAACCATATCAACACTTACTCTATGAATCTGATTCAAATTCTGAAGAAGAAGCTGTGGTCACGAGTGAGGCGGACGGGGATGCGGACTCCCTTGGAAGTGACGGAAATACTAATCCTTCTCGACGAAGGTCAAGCACAGCCGCCACTTTGATGACTCAGTTTAGAAATCCAAGTCTCGAAGGAATCAAACACCTCAATTTGGATATTACAGCCTTACTTGCCTACGTCTCGAATCTGACCAATGGTCATATAAATGTTCATTTTAAAACAGCCGTTCTAACTCAGCAGCTTGAGGCCGAGAGACGTAATCCACAGAAACCTATTCTGGATTCGATTTTCAGAGGTAGGTTGCCCGTTAAGATCTTAGCTTGGATGTTGATTTAAAGAATAGATCTGAATATGATTAATTTTTTTCAGGTCGAGAATTGTACTGCTGTTTAACGGCAATCAAAGAATTCAACTCTATTTTGGCCACTGTGGGCGGAGAGCTGGAGAAAGAACGGGCCAAAGATTTTCTCAAACGCATCAAAGTAGTTCCTGATCAAATGTCAGAAAGATCAAAGATAGATATTGTTGGGAATATTAAGCTTCGCTCCTTAACCATTTTTGGAACTGGAGATTCATTGAAAGCGGTGACAGTTACTGCAAATTCAGGATTTGTGAGGTCGGCCAAATGTCAGAAAGATCAAAGATAGATATTGTTGGGAATATTAAGCTTCGCTCCTTAACCATTTTTGGAACTGGAGATTCATTGAAAGCGGTGACAGTTACTGCAAATTCAGGATTTGTGAGATCGGCCAAACATCAGGTTAGTAAAAATTAATAATTCAGGATCTCATTGTAGGCCACACCTGAAAACGCTATTATTGCGATCCGAAGTATTGAAAAAATTTTAATTTTTACTGAAAACTCTTTTTTTCTGCAGGGTGTCGATTTTCCGGTGTTCCTTCATGAGTCGAGAGCTCTAACTGAACAAAAGGAAAGATACTATTTATAAATATGGTGAGTTTTAAGTGCCAGTATTATTGAATTTAGTGACGTTCAGACAGTATCGCCTGTGCAGTATGAAGTTATTTTAATCTAAATAATACTAATTCCAGGTGCTGCATTGGAAGACGAGCGAAAACACGTACATTGATATTTACGTCTACGGAACTCTCTTCCTTTATTCGCAAAATTTAGGACTGGAAATAAGCCACAAGCAATGATCTATTGGTGCTCCTGACGCTTGTCTTTGTACGTCTTCAACCTCATCTTGATTTGAAGTCTTCAGAGAGTAGTGTCAAAGTCTTCCTCTTGTCCAAGTTCATGACGGGCAGCCTTTTTCCAAATCTCTTCCACGTCTCGTCTGCCTTCCGTGACTTGGCTTTCCTTCTCCTTACGCTTCGCCTCAGACTTGACCTCGGAGTAGTTCTTCTCCATCTTCAGGTCAAAAATATCCTTTTCGTATTCTAAATGAAATCAAACTACGATTAACGAAGCATATGGAATCAAGTAACGCTAGGCAGGCAAAGTAACGGTAACGATAAGACAATTGATTTGTTGTTTGTTGCTTTTCTTAGCAATTTATTTATTGGTTTCCGTTAACTAAGCTCGGTTAAACTCGCAGTTACATAATCATCCTTGAATATTATTTAGAATTTTGTTTTGTAATGTTAATTTTGTAAACGCGACTTTCTACTTAAGGTTAGCTTTACAGTTTTTAGGCTAGTTGTTTGGATTTACGGGTGTAGGTAGGAATTTAATTTTAAACGTAATTTTACTGATTTTAAGCCTACACATTAATCATTCCATGCCGATAGCAGTCTACTAGTTTTTTAGCGTAGTGTATCTAGCAAAGGGTAATTGCATCAATTCAGAAATATTCGTATAGTTAGTGGAAATCGTAATTTAATTTAAGAAAACTGTCCCAAGGTCCCGAATACTTTGTACTCAGAATATACGTGAAATAAGTGTTCTTCTTCAGGTTATAGATTAACGGGTTATATTGAATCACAAGACTCTAGCACATGGTAATACGTCACACAATGTCTGATATGATTCTACGTCGCTGTAAAGTCGTTAAGTTGCATGCAGAAAGTGTCCATGTTTGAAAAAAAAAATAGATAAAAAATTGTGAAAATGCACTGTAAAAGGTAACATCATTTTGTAGTATTATGTAAACACATGCTTTAAATTTTTAGTCATTTTTAGAAGCAGAATTTGGAAAGTATTGTATATACGATAAACGTGTATCTAACGGATAAATCGTAAATCCTAGTTTGTGAATGCACATAATTGAATTGGAATTGCAATTATAGTTTTTTCGTGTAGTCTTGTGTAGGCTTGGTTTGATGTAAGTAGAATTTTGAAAATGATTAATAATACCGTGTAGTTTCAATAAAATGTAGATTTGTGTTTTGTATACAAACAAATGGATTTGTATTGGATTTTACCGTTTATCATTTTATGCTGCTCTGGGAATAATTCTCGAGTTTCCTGCAGAACTTGTCGAGCTAGCTCCGCTTCAGCCATGTTGAAAGATGCTCTTGCCTTGAGAAGCCGAGGCTTGATTAGATCAGGATTGATATAAATGGCTTGATCACAGTCTTCAATAGCTTTGGAATGGATTCCGATTTTAATGTAGGTCAAGGCTCGGTTCGTATAGAGGCATGGACTGTCTTTGATGAGGCTGATGGCCTGGAGAAAATTAGGATGATTAGGAAGATGGTAAATTAGTTTGACCTTTGACACAAGTACCTTGTTATAAGTGTCCAAAGCTTCAGCATAATTCCCCTTCTTGAAAGCCAAGTTACCCTTAGCTCGAAATTCATCGGATTTCTTTTTCCGTTCCCTTCGATCCTTAGCCCTTTTCTTAGCATCTTTCTCAACCATTCTCTTGAAGCCTTCTTGAGACATGTCTCCGCTTTCACCAGTTTCCTCCTCTGGAGCTTTATTGATGACAGTCCGGCTTGAGGTCACATTATAGGCCGTTTCCTCATCGAAATCCCCGTCACCCCTTCCTTCATGGAGTAAAATGTCCGCTTGACGAATCGCCCTTACGTTTTCACTCTGGTCATCAGATGCAAGTCCATTAATTATTTTCGTGATTTCACCAACGCGGGACAAGAAGTTGTCTAGTTCTGGGTTATCATCGTCACGCAGTAATCCTGCCACGTCTGATAATCCTGAGACTGACGACATTTTGGCTGAATATTTTCGATTTTCAGATGGTCTGATTTTCGAAAACAACTGTCATTGAATGAAAACGAAATTCTGAACGAATTTGACAAACTAACTTTCACCGCTTTCTCTAATCGATCTATTGATTCATTTGTTTACACGCTTTGCTATGAGGCCTGTGGACCATGACAATATTGCAATCGATTTGTAAAATAATCTACGCATGCAGACCGGAAGTAAGGCGTAGCTATAACGAAATCGAATATTGACAAAACAAAGGTTTACTATTGAAATTCAGCCTGTGATTTACTTATGGCAACAGGTACGTGCTAGCGCTAAGGACAAATGGTTTGAAAATACATTAAGATCATCAATTTTAGCAATTGAGGAACCAAACCTAGACTTAATCCATTAAATTTTGCATTCCAATTGCTTATTGAATTATCGCTACGACTTATCGCTATCAAAAATATGATTAACGGCCTTCGTGCTATAAAAGATGTGATGTAGATAATTGCCGATAGCATCGAAATCGAAGAGAGAATTTCATATCGGCTTAATGGGTTGTAATCTTTGGAAGAATGCCCAAAGGTTGTTTCTAGTTCCTGCTAGAGTAATTATGATCATATGTAGGTTTTAGCACAGAGGAAAGATTTTTGGGATGTCGAATTTAGTGCTGGCTCCATTTGATGGATTTCAAGTCGATTCCCTCTTGAACCATCTCCCATAGCGGACTGGAGGAAATAAGAATAGAGGAAGAATGAATCAAGCTAGTCGTCGGATTTCGAATTTGAAAATAGTGTCTGTTGCTAACCTCATTTCTCGAAGTCGAGTTGCTTGTGTTATGCATTTCAGAGCCGTGTAATCAACTTCTTTCTCCGTAGTGAATCGACCCATTCCGAAACGAATAGAAGAGTGTGCCAGGTCCTCATCCGCTCCGATGGCTCGCAAAACGTAAGAAGGTTCCAGAGATGCTGAGGTGCAAGCACTTCCGCTTGACAGGGCCACGTCCTTCAGTGCCATCAAAAGACTTTCACCTGGGAGAGATTGTTTAACTGTGATTCGCTAGTACACATTTCTACGCATGTGCAGTCAATTAACTAACCTTCAATGTACGCAAAAGAAAGGTTCACGCAACCCGGGTAGCACTCCTTTGGATCTCCATTTCGAATAACATGTGTCAGATTCTGGCTAATTTGGTTGATGAATCTTTCGGAAAGGTATTCAACCCGTTTTAGGTCATACTAGAAATATATTAAATTACAATGAGTTATAACCTAAAGCACGAAAACCTTTTCTATGTTTCGAATTAAATCTCACCGGCATTTCTTCCATCGCCACCCGACAGGCAGCACCGAATCCAACGACAAGCGGTGTAGGAACGGTTCCACTCCGAATTCCACGCTCTTGTCCTCCACCACTGAATACAGGCTCAACACGTACACGTGGACGACGGCGAACGTAAATAGCTCCGATTCCCTTCGGTCCGTAGATTTTATGTCCACTGATTGACATCAGATCAATATTCATGGCATTTACGTCCATCGGGATTTTGCCAACAGATTGAGCTGCATCGGTGTGGAAGAAAACCTTCTTTGCACGACACATTTCGCCTGAGAAAGGTAGTCAAAATCAGCAAGACGTCAAAGCAATTTCTATTTCATAGAACGAAAATAGATACGCACCAATTTTAGCGATAGGCTGCTTTACACCGATTTCATTATTCACTGCCATGATAGACACGAGACTAGTGGCTGGTGTGATAGACTCATTGAGGAGGTCAAGGTTGACAATTCCATTTTGTTCTACAGGGAGGTAGGTCACCTTGAACCCTTCAGCTTCAAGAGCACGACAGGAATCCAAAACACATTTGTGTTCCTATGTAAAACGGTGAGCATTACACGCTAATAATAATTTACTTTTTAAATGGATTGGAAGCTTTGAAGAGAAACTTACGGTCTGTGTCGTAATGATGTGATTCTTCTTGGACTTGTAAAATCTCGCTACCCCCTTCAAAGCTATATTATTAGACTCTGTTGCTCCAGATGTGAAAATAATTTCTTTCGGGTCTGCTCCAATAATGGCCGCCACGTACTGATTGGAAAAAAAGAAACACAAGAATGAATTCTCAGGGTGCCTTTTCCGGAAGCAATTATTAATTATCCATTAATAATTGTTAACTTACACCACGTGCGGCTTCCACAGCCTTTTCACTCTCCCAGCCATAGGCGTGGGTTCTAGAATGCGGGTTTCCGTAGAATGATGTGAGGTAGGGTAGCATGGCATCCAGCACGCGCGGGTCAAGCGGGGTCGTGGCTTGAGCATCTAAATATAGAGGTCGACCTTCAACACCGTCCACTGTGATAGTCATGCCCTCTGAAGTAGGAAAATAAAATACAGATATGAGATATGAACATTTAAGGTTAGTATTACGTGCCAAATGTCGCATAAATACATAACGGAATTTAAATCACAATTAAGTTGGCAGCGCAGTTGCTAGCTTAAGCGTACATTTTTGAAAAATGTAAATGTAAGTAAATCTTAAGTCCAACCAAAAGTATAATTACACGTAATTATGTTTATTGTTGTTACCCAAATTTTCAACAGTACGGAACGTTTCCAGTGCTGGCGGCGGTGACGCAGTAGTAGCCAGTGACCTGACGAAGGGCAATCCATTTACCGGTGCAGAAGAGAGTGCTAATTTTGGAGGCCCGAACCACTTTCGGGCACAGAGACAAGCGATCCTTGGTAGTCGGGAACTCATTCTGCTCTAACTTTTGTCAAAAACTGCTTAAAACGACTTTATTTAACGTGAATTAATGTTTCAAAGAATTAGTTAACTCCGTTAACTCCGAAACACGCAACTGCGTTCTTTCACTTACTGGAAATTTTCAAAAACACAGAAAACTTTCCCCATGTGATGATCTGGCACGTGAGCTGGCCAAGGTCAATTGCGTGAAAACACACGCCAACCACAACCAACCCACTCTTCGTGATATTATCGCGCAGCGTAACGGCTGTGGGTACGTGTGTTTTCGTGGCCAGAGTTTATATTGAGGAAAGCGGGATGAGAAAGCAGTTTCAAAACCCGCCAGCTTGGATTTATTTTTGTGACCGGATTTCTGTGGTTTCCAGGTCAAGGGTCAAGCATGTTCGGGAGGTCTGTGCTGCGCCGGACAGGCGTACCAGCTAATCTACTCTGTGACAAAATGGGACAATTGACGCTAAGAGCTTTTAATCAACAGAGTAGCGCCGCGGGAGCTTCACAGTCATTTGCAGCAAGCGGTGTTCTTCCGGGTACCAATATTTAATATTTAGCGTCAATAACTTACTTAAGTAAGATTAACTCAATTTATAATGCCTAAAGTTTTTTACGCATTTTTAGAAGTTGTGCCAATTAACAAAAAAGATTCCATAAAAATCCATATTTAAATAAATTCTGCCTAAAATAATCTTTATGTTTACCTAATTACTTATATCTTATATTGTTTATCAAATTTTCGACAGGGTTTCTACTAAAAGAAAGAGAAAGTCATCAAGTATCAACCTCTAAGAGCATACAGCTAATTGCTCGCTATCCACAGAATAACGGAATTAACATGCCTCAACCCGGAAGTGGGAATGGAAGACTACCTCCAATCGGAATTCCTCTAATTCATCGGATACCTCCAATCACCTATGAAACTCCTAACAATGCATCAAAAAATACAGTGCTGGAAGATCCACTCTCAATTTTCAACAAAATAATCCAGGAAGACCCTACAAATACCGCTAATCAAATTGAAAAACATGCCGCACGCCTCATTGTAATTCGCCGGAGAAAAATGAATGTTCACAAGCTCAAGAAACTCCGAAAGAAGATGAAGTACATCTGGGCAAAAGTGAAACTACGAAGAGCAATTCGTTATGAGAAAGCATTCTTGAATTCTAAAATGGCACAAATTCGTGAAGCTCAGAAATTTGATGCCAAGGCTTATGTAGCAGAGATTATACGGAAGGCCACTGCAGTGCCTTTCCCGACGAAATGGCGAGGAGAGCGGATGCCAGAACATATGATACGGGAAAATATGGAAAAGGAAGCGAAACAGAAGCAATTGGAATATTTAAGTATTTTGAACAAACGGACTGTCAAGTCAGAGTAGTAAGAGCATTTATACATAAACATAACTATTTAAAGATTTACAATTATTAAGAACCTAACTTGTCTGTAGTAAAGTAATAAGTAATCAGCAGACTTAAGGCATTTAGTTAGAATATTCTTCGCGCATCACCTTAGAATTCTTGCTGGGTAACATGGGCTAGAATTAAAATTTTAGTCCAAAATGTAAGCTTTTGATCAATCAAGTCAGGTTAATTCTTTTAAGTATCACGAAAATTAACAGCTTCAGATTCTGAACAAAAACATGCAGAATAGCGTGGTGGAGGTGGTTCATCGTCTGCATTAATATTATCACTAATCGAAGGCTTGTTTAGAGTCGTCGTATCTTGATTTTCAAAAAGTGTTTCGTAAGACGGTGGAAGCTGAAGTGCTTGCTGCGAAATTACATTTTCCAGATCCAGATCTTCTCGCAGTACAAACTGAAACGGAAATAGCGTTTGCAGTTGTTCTAAATATGCTCTTTCGCTGTATTCCGCTGCATTGACTTGAAGCTGATGAACAAGCACAGCTGCACGACGGCGTTGTCGCTCACGTTCTCGTTCGAATTCGGAAATGTCTCGAAGGTCTCCTGCAAAATTGAAATTATAATCAGGAACTCAGCTTCGGATTTTTCTTCAATAATATTGGCCAGTTCATGGCAAATGGCACCAATTTTTTAAATTTATGTTTTAGCTTACGAACAACGCCCACGGACATGATAGTCCTCTTCAAAGGCTTCCGTAGTTTAATTATCACAACGCAGAGTGCCACGAAGAATGCGAAAATGGCCAAAGCTGCAAAAATCGTCGCACCAATTACTGCTAAGTTGTCTTGTTTTGGATATGGCGTCGTTGTCGTTTCCGGTCGGATCGTTTCCTCTTGCGTCATGTTTCTATAACAGTACTATTAATTATTTGTCGTGTTATGCATTTAGCGATTCCAGATTCTCGAAAGTACCTACCTGGCTGGATGCCCGATATAAGACCATTTCCTTAACCAATCGTCCTCTTCGCGCGGAAGAGGCTGAAAACTCCTATGTCTCCAATTCCTTTCATAAGGTATATATTGTTGATTGGATGAAATTGGAATTGGAGCCCTGTCGTACTGCTGGAAAGGGTTTATTCTCAGTTTTCGTAGACCACCGGCTCTCCCAGCTTCCGCGAAAATGACCTCCGAAAAGTTGACGTAAAACCATAAGCAGGTTAAAATACACGAAATAAAAATATTGGTTCTAACCATTTTTATTTTACGAATTAGCACTAATCCATATAAAACTGGGGTGTTGGTGTTAGTTACCGGTTCGTAAACTGCAATCTACAATACAATGTATTGAGAGAATGGAGGGCATAATGAGTCAAACTGCGTTAGTAAATAAAGACGCTTTTATTTGATTTATGCAGAAAATACAAAGATAGCAGAGATGATAGCATATCGCTTCTGTTTGCGGCGGGCAGCATTCCCATTTCCAATAACCCTAATCAATGATATTTTGACGCCAATAACTAAAGATTTAAAGGCAATAAACCCTTAGCTTTAATTACTACATCTTAGGTCAACTGTTGCTTTATTTTGAATTGCTTGGATTAAATCATCACGCTCAGTTAACGCGTATCAGGGGTAGAATTTTTCAAAAATTTAGAAAAAAATTATGTAAAAAGTTCATTTTTGTTGTTGAAAGTAGTGCATTGTGTTGTACGCACGCCAAAAATATGGACAGAAACAGGACAGGATGACAATGCTTCCGCGAACAAGATTAGATAAAGCTCCCATGTATGTGTCTGCAAATAGATTACATTTTGACAGGAATTAGGTACTCGCCTCACATGGCTGACGCTAAGCGGATAACTATGCCTGTCATACAATTATCTTGTAATTTTGTAGA
>VNWX01000975.1:0-17255 GCA_009869905.1 Ceratophysella communis
TGGAATGGGATTTGGGCGTCCTCCTCGTGGGCCATTCTGGAAACGCATTTTCTTTAAAATGCGGCTAGCTGCCCATAATGATTTTATTTGATAATTGATAAGCATTCGAATCTAAACCGAAGCATTATTTAATCAGAGTCAGAAGTCAGGATCGCATCGGGTTGAAAATCATCCGTTCGTCCGAGTGGAAATGACGACGACGTATAATATTGAAATACGAATGTTTTACTATTTGCAGAGAGACGAGAAAGCTGCTCAGAATTTGGCGGAAATATTTAATTCTTGACATCCGGGTCTTGAATCGGGTTTTGGTAAACTGCCTAGTGCCTGGGCTAAGCTGAAATCTCATCTATTTCTTGCTCGGTAAGTAGATAACTGTTAAGTACTATTATTAAAAGCGATTACATCTTAATTATCTCGACGTGGCTAACCTAATTTTGGCCTGTCAATCCACATTCACAGCCGGTAACGCCTGTTTGCATGTTTTAATGTTATTGTTCCAGGTTCCAGTCAGGCTTTCTTGGAAGCAGCGTGTTCTATATTTCGGGTGTTCTGTGTCCAGTGTCCATAGTCCATATACGAAATTTCTGGAAGCAACTCTAATTGAATGTGCAATATCATGGAGGTATTTAAAAAGAAGAACATTCAGCAAATTGCTGACGAAGGAATTGTGGCATTCAAAAATGTACTTGGCTATCTGCTGCTCCCGATTGCAATTCCAATAATGTTCGTTCAAGAAGTCATTTCATACATTCGTGAGAAAACTGGGCTTCGACGTCGGACACTGGAAGGAAAGGTATTAAATTTTAAACACTTACCCTAGAGATCCGAAGTAAGTTTAGTTTCTTCTGCCTGTTGAGTTGAGACGAAATTATTTCAATAATCATCCCATTTTATTACTATACACACGGTTCTTTGAAAATGCTAAGCTGTAATGCTTGTTTCTGAAATACGCAGGTCGTCCTAATTACTGGAGCCAGTTCCGGTATCGGAGAAAGCTTGGCAAAATACTTCTATTTGGCCGGTTGTCGGCTGATTTTAGCGTCCAGAAGGAAGCCGGAGTTAGATCGTGTAAAGAATGATCTCGTTCGATTAAAAACGGTATGCAACTATTATATCTTTGATTTATTCACTCGACTCTATCCTGAAACTAGGAGTTAGCATCATAAGATTTCATACTGCCGTAATGCTATAAATAGTTTCGACGGCGTCAAAGCTAAATATTTTCTATAATTGATATTTTCTAGGAAGGGCCCGTCCATGTACCAGCCGTACTAGAGCTTGACGTTGGAGATCTGTCAACGATTGACGGAAAATGCCAGACAGCCCTGAATATTTATGGATATGTCGATATTTTGGTCAATAATGCCGGAATCAGTATCAGAGGCTCAGTTCTTGAGACAGAGGTTGAAGTACAGCAACAAATTATGACCGTAAATTATTTCGGAGCGTTGGCGTTGACTAAAAGTGCGTACCTAGCTTACACTTAAAACCCCAACCAAAATCTACATTCAAAACAAATTAAGGATTGATTATTGTCCAACAATAATAGTTAATTTAAATGGCTCTTCCATTCACAGATTTGCTACCACAAATGATCGAGCGCAGAAGTGGACATATCGTTTTCATCAGCAGTATTCAAGGGAAAATGTCCATTCCATATCGGTGAGTAGTCATTGGACTTCCAATCTTTATGCAATCGAACCTCGAACCGATCTTTTACTAATCTTGTAAATTCGAACAGATCCGGCTACGCAGCCTCCAAATTTGCAATCCAAGCCTTAGCTGACAGCTTACGAGCTGAAGTAGCCAATCAAGGAGTTCAAGTCACAGTGATGAGCCCAGGTTATGTCAAAACGAATTTATCACTCAACGCTCTGACCGCGTCAGGAAGCCTTCATGGTCAAATGGACAGCGAAACAGCATCTGGTTATACACCGGACTACGTGGCAGAACGAACTTTCAAAGCAATTGTCAATGGAGAAAAGGATGTTCTGATTTCAGGGATTTTACCGAAAATTGCAATTTTCTTACGATATTTATTACCTAATCTCTATTTCACTGTGATGGCGAGACGAGCACTGAAGAAGAAGTACTAAAATGCAATACCAAACATAAATAAAATGCCCTTACTTGCCTTGCCGAGTTTGTAATTTAGAAACCAATTTTATTAACCATACAACTACCATAATCTATCAGTAGTGCAGTAACATCAATATTTATAATTAAATGTAATAAACTATGTATAATAATAATTCGATTCCAGACACAAAGAAATCCGATTTTGACTCTCAATTTACGCAACGCACAGAAATGACATTCTAAATTCTAAATGCTTAACCTTACATCACATTTAGAATCTGACATTCACGCTGAAATGGCTTTGTATCTCGATATTACTTAACACTAGTGCCTATATATTTAATTCAAATTCATATTTAGCTTAAACTTATGGCAAATTCAATGAAGTAGGAGAAGGATCAATTGATTATCCAAAAATTATTGAGCTCTGACATTCGAAATTCGATTTTTTACATTTTTCTAAACAATCAGGTATTTTCTTATAAGAGTAAGCAGTGCAGGGAAGATCTAGAATTGGATTGGGGCAATAAATATTACCGTAATTAGGAGCTTCACTTCCAAAGTAGAATTTGAATAGAAGGCACCTTTTCACTACTTTCCTTTACCATTTCGTATATAAGAACATACAAAATAATTCGAGTACGCCTTTTTTCCAACAGGAATGTGAATACTACGAAAACGAATCAAAATCAAAGATGTAATTTAAATTAGAATTAAGTAATCAATATCACGTTTCCTTCACATGCTCTTCCTGATTCTGTAAGATGAATTTTAACTTTATAAGCTGAACCAAAACGAATATTTTATACTTGAAAGTGTAACATTATTGCTCAATATTTTTTTCCGAAGAACTAGAAATGAATTTAAGATTTTAAAACACGGATAATTAGGTCAGTACCTATTGATATCAACAAACTTCTTTTTAAAAAATGAAACGAGAGGCGAGAGGGTCGGTCAAGAATAGACTGCCTGTATGAATCCCTCTTCCATTGATTTACACGCTTTGGTAACCACGAGCACGGGATCGTCGACGGCCGATCAAGTACGCAATGAGAACAATGACTACCAGGGCAGCCAAGGAAGCTCCAACGGCAATCGGCACGATATCAGCCACGGCTCCGTCCAGTTCGCATTCCACCGCTACAATACAGAAATAAGAATACAAAATGAACGACAACACCAGGATTGTGTTTCAGATGAATGGTCAAAAATATAAAATCGTTTCTTACCCGGACCAAACTTATGATCATTCGTTGAACGGAATGCTTCAACTTGGGCATGAGCAACTTTCAATTGTACTTCTGAGTCTTTGCCCTTAAGAACTTCCTCTGACTCGCATTTGAATGACTTGTTTGTAGCTGTCTGGTACGTGTCCAAGCCTTCAATCTTGACTGGAACCATGGTCAAGGGAACTAAACGAAAATATAAAACATCAAAATTAGTAAGTCTACGAATTTGCTATGAGGTATGTATTTAATTCGAATCCATGAAAATTAGCTTACGCGTAGCATTCATCGTTTCGTTAGCATACAAAGTTCCAGTGACTTCTTGCAATGCGAATTTATGAGCACTAACTCCTTCAACAGTAGCAGTAGCATTAGAGTTGTAAACAAAAGTGAAAGTCACGGTGTTTGTATCTGCGCTTCCTTTCTCTGCTTCCCATGTCAAGGTGAGAGTTTGGGCTGCTTCTTCACAACTGCCGGTGGCCGTCGCGTCGGCTGGCACTTCGACATGAGCAACACCGGTCTAGAAAAAGAACATACACATTTTAAATCATAAGGATCAAAAGGTTCACGTTCATTTTTTATGAAGTACCTTGTTATCCTTCTCGGGATACGACACGACAAATTGGAGAGCACCGAGGAATAAAATACACGTTTCGTTCCCATTGCTCACCGACCAGTTTCCAATATTTTGTGGCCATGGTTTGGGAGCTGGAGTTGGGGTGGGAGTAGGAGCCACCGTGGTGGGCTCAGTAGTTGGGGTTTCTGTGGTTGAAGCCTTAGTAGTTGTAGAATGAGAAGTAGTGGTAGGGACTTCGGTAGTAGTGGTTTCCTTAGTTGGAGCAGGTGTGGTGGGTGATGTTGTTGTTGGTGGGTTTGGTTGAGGCTTATCTGCTGTGGATGGAAACACGGGATTGTCCGAGGTGGAGTCATCTGCAGCTAAACTAGGGTACAGAAGAGCGCCTGCAAAATCACAAAAAGTTATATTAAAAAACTAAAGTTGACATTTACAACCCTAATTCAATTCTATTATGGCCGAAAAGAGGTCCATCTATAGATAGTTGTATATTCAACTGCGCGCATTTCTTTCGTTGCGCTAAGTATACTGTTGGATGTACTCATCATAAACCTGGCCCTGGCCAGTAGAGTACAATGCAAAATACCAAGTGTTCAAGGTTGTGATTGTGATTCGTGCTTAGGTAACTGTCATAAAAAGTTGAATTCTAGTTCTGTGACTCTGTCTTTAGACCTGAACTGGAGTTATTATTTAAGGCGGAAAACGCCAGGACCAGGCATAATAGATAATCGAGTAACAGTAACAGCTAGTAATGATAATGATTTTGCAGCACAGGACAGGATTTAATAATTTGAATTACGAGTGAATTACTGATGAACGAATTATAAATTCACCTTGAAGTTGGATGAATTGCATCGATTATTCATATTTTCATAGTTTGCAGAACGAACCTAGTGCATTTTACATACATACTACATACGGTGCTACATAGATTCATTGCAGTTAGATAAAATCACAAAACTCAAAGTCTGAGACTCTAATAAAACGACAGCGAAAGAGTTCTGATAAGCCAGGATTTAAATTAAATGCAATGTGCAAGTGCAATACTTAAATTTCAGTATTATAGTGATCTTCGGCGGCGGAGAGAATAAACTCTTTTCCACCATCTAGGTATGTAACTTAAGATTAGATGAGCACTCTATACTTTACGAAGAGGATACCTAAGCGATAAAGGTAACGAATTCCAAAGTAAAGTCAAGGACACAAAGTTTAGCACACCAGAAGAAATAATGTACTATAATGCTGGCTACTTCTCTTTGGGAAAATTCTTTAAGTTGATTGATGTTGGTATCCTGACCCTGACCCTGTGGACGAGAAAACTATTCAGTGTTCCAAAAGCCAAAATCCAAGTCCGTAACCCATGCAAAATCGTAGAGTTACAGTTAAATCATTTTCAATTCCCGTGACTTCAAAATGAGTCATTGCCATTGTCACTCGCAACTAGCATTATAGGTTACCTAGAGACAGAGGCTCATTCAACCTCAACTAACTACTATGTCATATGCAACGTGAAATTAGTGGGTTTGGATATCTGGCTGGATTTGCGGTTACGAGACGATACTCTTCTGTACTGTAAAATAAAAATGCTCATTCCCTCGGTTCAGGTAGTTTTTCCTTTTTCAAGAACTCTGGAACCAGCACAGTTGCATTTTTCATTAAGTAATTAACGTAATTAACAGGAACAGCAGCAGAGCAGCATAAAATAAGTCAAATGTCAAACCGAAGCATACCATGAAATTCAACATAGAAGAAAGTATGGAATTCCAGATACTTAATTATTGGATTACATTACAAAATATACTGAACTCTGAACTTCGTCGTCCCCATTTCCATCCCCATACGCCATTAAAATAAAACGGAATTTGACATTCATATTTACTGTAGCCCGACTTTGACTGACATTGAAAATTAAAACCGTATTACTTATTTTAAAAAAAATTAACTTGCAAGTTAACAAGTAACAAATAGAGCAAAAAATAACTGCATATTAACTACTGTAGGGTAAACCTGCCCAAAAGTAGCCACTTAGCTTTGGTGGCTTCCCTTTACTTCCCTATGTAACAAAGTATCGACTATTATACACCGTTGATGGAAAGCTTGTCTTGTTACCCGTTCAAATAGACTTATGACAAAATTTTAATGTTCTTCCATACAATCCTTATTCAAAAAATCCCAGAGGTTGATTGAATCGATTTTTTTTTGAGACACCCGGCCAAAAGTAGCCACCTCCTGGCCAAACGTGCACACCACCTTGCCAAAAGTAGCCAGTTATCTCCAACCTTATAGCCTGGCTACTTTTGGCACATTTAAATTTACCAGTGGCTACTTTTGGCAGACCAAGTCAAACCCGTGGGTGCTTTTGGCCAATGAAAATATGGTACGGCTACTTTTGGTCTCACGCTTAATTTCTTACGGCTACTTTTGGCCGCATACCTTGTTTCTTCCGGCTACTTTCGACCACCCTAATGCTTTGAAAACCAAAATTTTGAAAATCGATTTTAATAACGAAATTTTGAAATTTATTGCTTCAAATTGTTATTTTTATCGACAAAATCGCATAAATGTGGTGAAGAAGTTAAACGGAAGTTATTTGCTTTACTTTAGCCTAAACCATCGAAAAACCAATATTCCGTCACAAGAAAAATTGGCTACGAACTTTGTTTAGGGTACTCCGTTCAGGTTGCACCGGTTTTCAATTTTTTACGTGTTTATTTGTTACTTCTAATACCCGGGCAAAACGATTTTCTAAATCAGAATTTATCAGGCAACCCGAATCTGAATTTATATCAGTACTTAATTCGTTCACTGTTAAACAAGTTAGACCATACACTAGGGATGGGGGCAGGGGGGGGGTCTTTTCTTAGTAGGCCTGCAAGCCTGAGATGCTTCATTCATGAAGTTAGACCTATATTCCCGAAACGCCTACTTTTGAGCGGGTTGGGTTTACCCTACATACGCATACCCATTTTAATGTATGTATAATGTCAAATGTAGGTATCTAAAGTTAACAGGAATTCGAAAGGTTCTTTGAATTTTCAAGCTTGCCTACACAGTTCTGCATCTGCATAGGCCCAGGTCCAGGTAGTTCTAATAAAAATACCCAGCCACCAGCCCGCTATGAACTGTGCTTTGATATAGCTGATATCTTAAAACCTTAATTATCAAGGACGCAAATTGACTTATGGATATGGATTCACTCACCATTGAGAAGATGAAAAACGAGTAATAGCTTCAGGAGCATGATGATGATGAGCGACGAACTTGCACAGCGTTATTTTCACTTTTTAAAAAAGTTCAGAGGTCCTTTACCTGATTAAGAAACACAAATTATCAAACTGAAGAGTCATTGTCCGCGAAAACATGCCCGTATCTTAGTTTTAGAAAGCATAAAATATCCTAAATTGCCACACAAAGCTAACACAATGTTAGAAAAGCACTGTACGAATAATGAAAAAAATTTGATCCAACTATCCTCGCTCATTAGGCCTAACCCTGATAGAACGTGGGTAACTACAACTGTGAAGGCGAACAATTTAAAAAAGTTTTCTCGGGATATTTCAAATTCAAAAAATTTTAAATCTCCAATCCAATCCGTATCTCCAGGCATCATGAAAGCCATGCTTTATTGTTTTCACTTTGCACTCACACAATTTTTACACCACATTACGGCTCGCTTGCTATGCGCTCAAAATACCACGAGAAACTGAACTTTTTGGGAGAGAGTGAGCATGGTGCATGGTCGAGTGAGAGAGAGAGAAAAAACGGGGTCCAGAAGAGTTGCCTGCTCAGAGCTTGAGAATAGAACGAACGGGGAGCAGCTTGATACAGTGGATTCTCGATATTGGCAACTCCGATATTGGAAAAATTTCCAACATCGGAACATTAGTAACCGAATTATTAGGTCCCGACGACAGGCAAAATAGGCTTTAATGTATATTCAGAAATCGACCTCAATTGAAAACTATCTGTAGCGTCCCCCGAAGGTTTCCAATATCGAGAATCCACTGTATTATGAATTATGAATTATGAAACATTTCTGTACTACTCTCGTAATAATAAGATATTATGTGGGTTGTGGGTTTTCCCTTTGCACAGCTTTACACAAAGGGGTGGGTGAAGTACGCCGACGCCGCCGCCAAGTGTGAAGTACGCAGAATGGGCTGAGCCGAAGTGAAGTACGCCGAATTCCGACGTGAAGTACGCCGACGTCAAGTACGCCGACGTCAAGTACGCCGACCTATCGAATTCCGACGTGAAGTACGCCGACGCCTCGAATTCCGACGTGAAGTACGCCGAAGCCTAGAATCCCGACGTGAAGTACGCCGAATTATTCGATTTCCGACGTCAAGTAGAACGACGCCGACTTGCAATTGATTTCAAGTATGATTGTGGGCGCTTTAGAAGTATTGCGGGAGTTGATTGAGTGAGCGCAAAATTTGCAGCGTTTTGTACTTGACCGAGCTGTAATTGGGATTGTTTTTATTGAAACCTTTCTTCTTGACGGGATTTGTAGTTTATGAGCGCAATTCAAGCATAATGGTAGGCGCGAATTATGAAGTAATGCGGCAGTTAATTGAGTGAGCGCAAAATATAACAGCGAAATTTTTAAGTTGGTCGAGCTGTACTTATGATTTTCTTTGAAAATTTTCTTTTCAACGGGCTACTTATAGTTTTTGCGCGCAGATTTAGTTGGAAAGTGGGCGCGAATTTAGAGCTATAGCACGAGTTGATTGAGTGAGCGCAAAATTTGCAGCGAAATTTTGCACTTGGCCGAGCTATGCTTGGGATTTTTTACATGAAAATTTTCTTTTTGTCGGGCTACTTTTAGTTTTTACGCGCAATTTAAGTATGATTGTGGGCGCGAATTTAAAAGTATTGCACGATTTGATTGAGTGAGCGAGAAATTTAGAGCGAAACTTTGAAGTTTGTTACGCTGTACTTGGATTGTTTGTTTTTTTAATTTTCTTTCCGGTTCTAGTTTTAGCTAGTCCGGTTCTAGCTAGTTCTAGTTTTTGCGCGCAATTCAAGTATAATTGCTGGCGCAAATCTAGAAATATTGCGGCAGTTGATTAAGGGAACGCAAAATTTACATGTAAATTTTAAAGTTGGCCGTGCGAATTTTTTTTATTGAATTTTTTTTATATTTTTAAATCCCAAGTACAGCTCTGCCAATTTCGAAATTTCGCTGCAAATTTTGCGCTCGTGCTACTCGTGCTATAGCTCTAAGTTTGCGCCCCCGTTCATACTTAAATTGCGCTCAACAACTTGAAGTAGCCCGCTGAAAAGAATATTTTTAAAAAAATCATAAGTACAGCTCCACCAACTTGCCCGCAATAACTACAAATCCCGTCAAGAAGAAAGGTTTCAATAAAAACAATCCTAAGTACAGCGCGGCTAACTTCAAAATTTCGCTGCAAATTTTGCGCTCACTCAATCAACTCCCGCAATACTTCTGAATCTGAATTTGCGCCCATAATCATACTTGAAATCAATTGCAAGTCCGCGTCGTTCTACTTGTCGTCGGAAATCGAATAATTCGGCGTACTTCACGTCGGGATTCGAGGCGTCGGCGTACTTCACGTCGGAATTCGAGAGGTCGGCGTACTTGACGTCGGAATTCGAGACGTCGGCGTACTTCACGTCGGCTCAGCCCATTCCGCGTAATTCACACTTGGCGTCGGCGTACTTCCCGTCGGGCGTCGGCGTACTTCACCCACCCTACACAAAGGTACATCTCTCTGCATGTCCACGGAGCGTGGTTTTGCTGCTGCAGCAGGCTGGCTCTGGCTCGAGAGAGACAGACAGACGGCTTGTGTCATCCCATAAGACCTTCTGGTCTAAAAACTAGATATCTAAGTACCGAGATCTCGGACATGTATACCGGGTGCCGGGTGTGACTAAAAAAAAGCTGACTTTCTTTCGGACTTTCAGACTATCAGACTTTCGGGAAAGTCAGCTTCTTAGTCACACCTCACACCCATAATACCATATACCATGACCCTGTGCGAGCTTCTATGGTTAGGGTATATGAAACACCAAGGTATATGATATGTGGGACCCTGTCCTGTACACTGGAGGTGACCATTAGGAGACGACAATTTTATTTAAGTCTAACCAGGCGATAATGGCAGACAACATGTGACATGAGTGTAATGAATGCACTGGCCTTAGTGAAGAGGCAACCATGCGATAAGAAGAAACGAATGAAGTATTAACGCGAGAGCAATAACCTCAGGACGTGACCCACGTCCGAGGACAACTTGATAATGATAATAATAGGTACGGACGGTGATGGTTGGTGGTGGTTGGATTGTGGATTGGAGATTCGGCCATCGGTGAAAATCACAAGTTTTTAGTAACCACCTAACCTACCTCCATGCTAAACACTGTACAGGTGACAGGTGGTTACTATAAAGTGGTAACTAAACACTTGTACTTTGCAAAGAGAATCACACGTTTTTTAGTAACCACCTCCGTGCTAAGCAGTGTAGAAGTGGTTATTAAAGACTTTTAAAATTTTCACCAATTCGAAAATTACAAGTTTTTAGTACTTAACCACTTTGTAGTAACCACCTGCACGCTGTTGAGCATGGAGGTGGTTACTAAAAAACTTGTGATTTTCACCGATGGCCCAGGATCTCCAATCCAACCGACAATCGGCATCGGCAGATACTTAACCACACTGATGGATGACAGACTGATTTAAAGAATGAAAATGGTTAGGATTTACTGATGTTGTATGACTTACTGTATCCCTTTTCAGCTTTCTCCTTCCTAGCGGCAAGGACCCTCTGAACACGATTATAAAACCAAGTCAGAAGCAGTATAACAAAAGCCAAGTTAACTAGAATTAAATAAAATAGAATATACTCCACGTATGTCCACTCACTACTACTTCTACGACGGTCCATTCATTCCAGGAATGAAGAGAGAAGAGCCAACAACGGAGAAACCAAGAAGACCAAGAAACCAGGCAGAAGAAGTCACACGTCGAAAACAAAAAACAACACGCCCAGCAAGTAGAGGAATTCTGAAAACGCCCCCTTCCATGCCACCAGCCAGATTATTTGCGTATGAAGAATTGCACTTCCCGTATTATTAAATACGGCAGGTTATGCCAACATCATCCGCATGTGTATGTTACCGAAGTACTTACAATATAAATGCTCTTCGTCTGTCTGCAATCGAAACTAGCATGTCATGTCCTTCAGGCTCAACTTCCTATTTCCCAAGCCCACTGTGTGCAATGACCCAATGTCCGTGCACATAGGTACCTACATTACATACATACCGTCGGTGACACAGCATAAAGGCGAATATGCAATATACAAAAGGGTGAATGGCTTTTTGCCCCAATTGCATAAGGGCGAATATGCATTTTTTGACAAAATGCGTTTTTAGTGTAAAAAAAATCGAGAAAAATTAGGCGCATGTCACTGCAAAATGGCCAATTGAACCCCAATTACCATAAGAACTTATTGGCAAAAAACAAAAAGTCGAATATGGACGAATAATATGTTGCCGGCATAAGGGCGAATATGAAGATATGCCTGTTGTGGAGAGCATGGGAAAGTTCATACTCTTCAAATAGCAAGCTCAGAAATCGCGGAAATGGACCTTAGGACCCATTTTGACTTATAAATTGCGAATAATTGACACATGTAGCTAGATTTACGCCACACGAACAGCTGAATTAACGTACAATCTGTTAAAGAATTTCCGGAATCTGTACCAAAAATGCCGTCACATTACAGACGCAGCCAGTCTATAAAAGAGTACCTGGAACCCATAATAAACTCAACCCGTTTAAGCTGTACAAAGAAATGTGCATTTCAAAAAAGCAGATCCCGGTTAGAAGAACCGAGTTCAATGCCATATTAGAAGACAAAAATATTTCACTCTTTTCCACCAAAAACGATCAATGTGACCTGTGTTGTTACTACAATGCTGGAAATCTTTGCAAAGATGAATACGACGCGCATTTCATGGCAAAAGACAGAACCCGGATGGAAAAGGAACGGGACAAAGAGGCAGCAATCAACCTTAAATTTCATGTTCTAACAATGGACTTAAGATTAGAGTCTGTAAAGGTTGCACCATGTCAAGGCCTGCGCTTGGTTAATTATATTAACGAACAGTACCAAGACGAGCTTCCGCTTATTATTTATAGTGACGGGTTGCTTCTTCACAAAGCGCATTGCCATTCATTCTATGATTTGACTCCACATTAAATTGATTTTTTTTCAAAATTTTATTCCATAAAACGGCAATAAAATATGATCTTCAGTTATTTGATTAGGTATGTGAAGCATTATTATTAGTCTCGCTAATAATAAATAGTGCAATTCCCATAGTACTGCATCGGTGCGATTGGGCGAATGTGTGATTTCGCGACAGAAAAATACAGTAGTGGCAAAAGGGCGAACCCGCCTAAGACGTGCTCACGGCTCAGACAAGTGACAGTTAGAAACCACGTATGCTAACCAGCATGGGTAAGCGATTTTAAGTGTATTTAAATTTTTGAAATTTTTAGAACTTAAAATTAGGGAGAAATTACGTTTTAAGTGTCTCCTGAAAACCAGGGGTTTTGCATATTCGCCCTCAGAGTTTTCGTCGTCCAGCACGTTCGCCCTTTTGTAAAGTGGCGAGCAACTATGCATAATTCTTAGCCTTATGTTGTTAGGCACTCTCTGATGAAACGCAAAAAGGTACAGAACAGATACAAAATTGTACTTTGTACATATTATTGGCTAATTTGTGTTTCCGTATCGAGATCGAGATCGAAAGCCCTCGTCAAAACTTACATAATCACTAGTCATTTTATTTATTATGCTTCTTGACAATAAATTACATAAATAATAAATATATTTAGCACAATAATTGTGGTAAATCGACTTTACAGGATCACGTATAGTTTTTAAATTAAGTATAAATTAATTGACTGAAACTTTTAAAAGTACAAAGAATAGAACAAATCTAAAGAAAATAAGTTTAGGCTGGCAAGTTGGAAAATGGTTACAAAATTATTATTGTAAAAGAGGCGGCAGACGGAACGGGACGGAATGTAAATCCACTATTGAGAATTGAGAATAGAAGTAACAAATAAAAAAACCCCGCATTGAGACCAATTCGGGAGTTGGAGTGGAGATTCAGGAAATTGGAAATTCACAGCATTCATTCCCGGGTTGTAAAAACGTATAAAACGCAGATATGCTATACACATCAGCGTTTACCAGCATTTACCTTAAAAAAAGGGATAATGCTAAAGCTACTTATCTTATAACTTATGATGACTGTTTTAACTTCCACGCTGCTGCTGTTATTCAGATTGAGACTGCGATTGGCATTCGGACAATTCAGGTGGTTTTGAAATAATTGTTGTAAAGTCCTGAAGAATGACCTCGTAGCCCACACCTTGCGGAGTATTCACACATTCAACTCGATGTATCTCCATCATTAATAAAATCTCCTTTCCTTTCGAATTTTCCAGCTTAGTTTCCATCTGCTCAAAATTCAGGTAACGAGTCGGCTTCCACAGGGCGAAAAACCGGTTCAAGTCATCTTGTCCAGCTTCATAATTGATAATATCCAAGACAAAGTGTGGCATTCCGTCGTGAGCAGGGAGTTCTACAGTTTAATATAAAATGTTAGACTACTGTTTCAAATTCTGCACTGTCAAACAAAACACCGGTAAGCACCTTTGAGTGCTTGGGAATCTCCTGCGGGCATCACCAGGGATGTGCAGTACTTTGCATTAGCTTCAGACATATCTTTAAAAATCTTGCGAGTGTCATTTGGTCTTCCTAGAAATACCAAGCAAGCATAGACGGAGTTACGACAGGGTACAAGTTTCGAATAAAATATTAAAAATCAAAAATGATAACGCTAAATGAAAATGGCTCACTAGGTGGATTGTATTTTGGCTGCGGCAACCTTCGAGTGAAAACGTACCAGAGATCTTCTATTTTATCAGGGACAACAGGTAGCATGAGCTTCCTAAACTTTCGAAAGGATGTGTCTGGGTATTGATTTAATTTCTCCTCATTGGTCCAAGTCCACTAAAAATCCCAACGACCCAAAATTAAGTATGGAGAACTGAGAAATCTTTGATAAAGATCATACAACAATAGACTTATTACTACCAACCTCGGAGTTCACTTCTCGAACTGGCCTATGCTGAATAATTTCTCCTCTGAAGAATAAATACACGACTTGCCTCCTTTCCATTGGTAACACGGGTACACTCATCAACGTCAACGGTTTGTCACCAATGTTTCTCTCAGCATAAAATTGAGCAAAAAGGGCTTCTGATTTGAACGGAAGTGCATATGAGCCACCGACTGTCCACTCGATATTGTTGTTCTCAAGTAGCTTTGTTACGACTGGAATCGAAAGAGTCTGGTGCACCGTGTCTTGAATATGTCCAGGCATGAGATTCAAGTATTTTGTGATTTCGCCGTTTATGTAGATCTGTAGAAAAATGAGAATGCAGATTTCCTTAGTGATTTAGCCAAGTCAAGTCACCGTCAGATCTTATTAAAATCTCTTGGCATTAAACTCACAGAAGAAAAACGGGAAGTTGTTAAATGATCGTATCCAAATATAGCCTCAGCTCTTTCTGCAAAAGAAATTACAATCTGGCAACCCGGAACTAAATCTTTCTGTAAATCCCATGTAGTCTTATTCAAATAGATTTTGATCCTGAAAGTGAAAGTATTAAATTCCAAATAAATAACTTTGGATCGAACTTTTGCCGTTCTCGTTTTCACTACGGTTTTTTTGTACTGTTTGAATATGCGGCGTGGGGATTGCGTAAGTTTTTAAATTTTAACCTAAACTCAACCCAACGCTACTCTTCACATGAGAGGTTAGGTTAAGTAAAAATGTAAGCGATTCCTCAACGTCATACCTAGTCGACTAATACCAATACTTACGGTAAAGGAAATACTGAGTTTTGATCAACAATCTCAATCCATCTGAAAACATTGTACTGCGATATTCGCCGCCCGAGTTCCGTCTGATCAGGTACAATAGTTTCAACTACGCAGTTGTATCTTTCATATCTTTCCATTCGGCCAACATGAGAAACCACACCAATCACGTCGACCAAGTCTAGTTGACATGGAAGGTCTTTCAGCGACAAAATATCAGAGGTGTCATCCCTGGAATAATAAGCCTAGAAATGAATTGAATAGATAATTTTCATCACATGCTATACTCTTACACGAGCAACTCTGACGGTGTCCAAAGTTTTCTATCCTCCGTAAGCACTTTAGGAAATTCAAATGATGAAGAATTGCCGAAGATACGATAAACATTTCGGCACTGGTATGATGTTAATTTAATGGTCAGTTTCAAGTGTTTGTCGGGTCTAAACGGTGAAGTTCCGTAAAAATGCTGACTCTGATAGAAGCTACCGCCAGCAATAAGCAGACAATCTCCGGGTGATACTTCATCGTAAAAACATTGAATCTATGAATCGTAGGGAAAACAAAAGATTAGAAGAAGTATACCAAGCCCAGAGCCAATGTGAGTTTTATGCAGAACAAGGCGATAAGTCAGGTCACATACTGTATCATTCATCATTTCGAGAATACAATAATGTCCTTCTTCATCGGCCACAAGAATGGTTCCAAAAATCAAACAACTCGCATTCTTGATCATATAATCGATTTTCTTTTCTAAAATCGACAGAGTCCAGAATAAACGAAACATAAATACATGTAGCATCAAGGTCGGTTTTGGAATTGACAAAAGTGGCAATACAAATACACTCCGTACTTGCAAGGACGATAACCGAGACAGGTAAATAAATGGAATGAGCTGTCGATGGCCATGCGGAGTTGTACAAGTGGAACAAGGACACTCGTTCACGAGTTGAAATTCTTTTTCGATTTGCGATTTCCCCAGCTGTGAAATCGGCGTCATTCGACGTGTCCTTAATATCGCCTCGGATCTCTGAAACAGTTGACAGTAAAAGAACTATTACTGTAAATTTAAAATTTAATAAGAATGGAAAAATGGCATAAACGCATGATTCTGTAATGTATAACGATCGAAAACACGCATCGAAATCGTATCTGATCTGACATCTGGTGTATGCTGGATTCTGTATTTAGTTCTTACTCAATTTCACTGGAACTCCGGGAAAGTTGACAGGAATATCACAGCTCCATCCATTGACTTCTACGTATTCAGCTTCATTCCTTCCATAGAGCTGCGTAAAATTAAGAACAATTATTCCACTGCTGCACTGATCGCTCCAGTCACCAGTCTCAGTCCCCCCACCCCAAGCGAAGCGTGCCTCTTCCACATTTTAAATACTTACTACGTGCTACTTTCAAAAATTACATATAAAATATGAAATACATAGCGTAGGTAACATAATATATTTGAACATTTAAATTTTCAATTTTAAACGCTCTTTTCTGACATAGACATAGGCATGCGAACAGCAGCCAGCAGGCTGCCTATCAATCAACTATTCTGACATCTAATTTACAATGATCACACAAATGACAAATGGCAAATTGAAAACTTCAACATGATGTAACATAACTGAGTTATGTTACATGTTCAATGTTATGTTAGGATAACTGTGTGATTTTAACCTTTAATGCCAGTGGTGGTTCGTCGGCAGACAGAGGAAGTCCGTCCATATTATCTTCTGATTTGATTTAGGTAATTCCAATGACAAAATTAACTAATTTGAAGTTAAAATTAATGAATCACAAGAAAAATAGAAAAGAAAACAAATCGAATCGTGTTGTGTGAAATTTTTCCGCTTATAAAAAATTTAAACAGTTTGGCGGTACTCTGGGTGCTCCAACCAGAACTGGAAAACGGGAAAACACACTCCTGCGCGGCTAAGATTCCGTTACCCACCACACTGAAATTAGACAGTCAAGCAGCAGCGGTGTATAGTGTGATTTGGGCCTTATAAAATCCCACGATTCCGGTTGCATCATTTTCGACTATTTCCTGTGCCCAATAGCGTCAGTCGGTGGGTGTTCGTAGTTCAGTAATGTCCAATGTTGTGAAGTGAGGTTGTGACCGAACCATGAGTGCGACCCCGACAAAAGCGGGGTCAAGGGATGGGTGTGACTGTGACACTGGGGTAACGGAAGGAACTCGACCCCGGACGCGACACTCAAGGGCCAGCCAAGGGGACATGGATAAACATTTGTCTTCAGCAGCGGGTAATTCAAAATGTAATACTGCGCGCTAGCGCTAATTCAGCTGCAAAATGACGCCAGTCGGGTGCAGTGGGTAGCCGCCCGGTACCTATAGCTACTTGCTCAGGTACCTACTCAAACCTACCTAACCACGTATCTCAGCTACCTGTCTCAGTACCCCACGTGACAACTAGAACG
>VNWX01000976.1:0-17253 GCA_009869905.1 Ceratophysella communis
TGATAAGCTCAAGTGATTTGACAAGCATTGTTGGAATCAGCGCGATATCCACAAATTCTGGCTCAATTTGCGCGTCAATCTTGATACTATCTGCGTTCGCGCAGCTCTGAAGCAATTCAGAAATGGAAGTTTCAATCATGCGAACATTGAGTATCTGGATTATTTGGATCCTTTGATGACTTAAGTGATTTACATGAGCCGCTGTTAGAGAAGTTGCTATGAGTTTAAGATCTGTCAGTTGTTTCGACACGAGCAGTGGTCAAAAGGGCTTTATTGTCCAGATATCTAACATGTAGTTTATTTCCTGAAATGCGAAAGATATAACCAGTTTCGCTTAATAGTTCAATATCAGTATGAGTCCACAGTTCTGTCTTGCCTCCAGTCCGGGGTGTTTTTGTAGAAGAAAATGTATTGTGTAACTTCCCAAGGTTTAAAGTCGTGACAAGTAAAGGAAAGCGTTTCCAGACCTGGTAGATATACTTTGTGCAAAAAATTACCTGACCAATTTACGTTGCTCAATCTTAATGATTGCAAATTTATGCATCCTTCTAGCGACTCCAACAGTATATCGACTTCGAATTGAACGAATTTTAATTCTATTGATTTCAGGGCTAATCGAAGGTCTTCTCGGATCACAGAAAAATTTGCATATTCCTTTTCAGTACCAGTAATGATCATTCTCTGTGTTCAATATCCAAAGATAACACGAATCAAATAATAAAACGCATATGATATAATGATTACAGAACTTACCGTGGAGTTGCAGGTGGTCATAAGTGTATTGTTCTCTTCTCTATATGGAACTTTAAAAGGTTCTATGGAAGCTTCCACAATCAAGTTTTGGATACTTGGCAGCCAAATGCTAGATATAGAAGAAATTGAAGCCAGTGAAATAAGTAGCTTATTTACAGCTATTTGTGTCATAGTTTTTTCCCTAACTTTTAAAATTGTATACAATGAACAGTTTAGATTATCACCGCAGTAATCCAAAGGATGTCACTGCCTTTTTATAAGATTTGATATCGTGGTTGAAATAAAAATTTCCCCTAATGAGCTCACCTCAAGTTCTGCAGTTTTTGTATCGTTTAAAATAATTACACCTACCTATTTATATCAACTTACTAAAGAATAGGGTAAGCTTCTAAAACATTTTCCCCAGATTTTCGAGCTAGTTAAATGTAAATAGCCTATAGTAATTACCTAACCGAATAATACTTACATAAAAGAAGTGTTTGAAAAAGACAAGGAATGTACCTTAGCTTAATACACCCTCAAAAGTAAGAAACAAGTTTGTATTTTTAGTCTAGAAATAAAACTTTTCAATCAACACGAATATTCTGAGAACGAATATTTGTCAATATCACTATTTAGACCCGACTCCTGAAATTTTGAGTGTTAAAATTAAATTGGCAGCACCGGCTTTCAAACCCGCTTGAAAAGACTTCCCATCACTAGTAGTGGATTCATTATTTTTAGCTTGAAAGCGTTTAATCATTTCCTCTGTTTTGTTTCTTATCGCTTCGTGCTGTATCGCTTCAAGTTCAGACAGACGGTCAAGACGTTTAAGATCTTCTTCTTCTTCCCGTCGAATTTTTTCCATCTCGTGAGCAAAATTCTCTGCAGCTCGTTCCCTTAATATTTCAAGCTCTTTTTTCACAACTTCCTGCTGCTGTAAACCTCGCTCAGATATTTGTTTGCGAGCTTCTTGTTCGTAAATTTTCCGAACTTTTTCACGTGCTTCTGTTTCAAGTCTTTCCTTCTCGATCTTGCACAGAAGAAATTTATGGTGAAGCTCTTGTTTCCTGAGCGCTTCTAATACCATCTCCGCTTCTGAATAGCTGGATTCTGAACTGTTAGAGCTCGATATTGTTGATTCAAATGGACTCTGGAGGGCATATAATGGCGTGCAGTTCAGTGTAGCGAAGTTTGAATTTTCTGAAGTTTGGGGACTCAGCGATGACTTGTATGCCATTTCGTCATCAATGAGTGGATGCTGCGTTGATAAAGAGGCTGTGTTCTCGTAACCCTGATGAGGTTGACTTTCAGGTCTACCAGCAATAGGCCACTGGGTTGGCTTCACAGCCCCTGCGTTTACAAAATAGTAGTCAATAATTAATCATGTCAAATCATGTGACACATCAACCTGTCTTACTTCGAGCATATAATAAAAGCATATAACATGAAGACAAACAATGGACATTTAAAACTAAAGTATTCAGGAATACACATAAATTCTTCTTAAATATGATTCTAATCAGATAAATGGTTGATAGTTGCGTAAATTATCATAAACAGTTTAGCTTTTTACCATAGTTCTCAACAGGTTGGTTCGAGCTTGGCGTCGAAGTTGCCCGAGGACGAGGAACCTTTCCAGTAGAATTTTTCCTAGCCCGGGTATACACCAACTTTCCAGCAAGAAATGTCTTAGCAGAGCCATCAATTTCACTAGCCAGTGTTTCGTTTTCCTTTCGGAGAAGTTCGCTGATGGGCAATAGTTGCAGCTCATAGTCAAGAGCGATCGGATCATAGCTCACGCTCTCCATCCAATCTGCTAACATTGTGGCTCTAGACTCTAGTGCTGTTTGGTACACTTGTGCTAAATCAGCACTTCGCTCTCCCCCAAAGAATTGGTACGTGGGCTTGTTTGTAATTTGTATTGATTGGAAGTCAACAACTTCTTTTTGCAACACTATACGACCGGAAGATGTCAGATTATGTATTCCTTGATCCACGACAAGACCTTCGATACGACCGCCGACGAACGCAGAAGACACAACGTGGGTCCCAAAGCGACTGAAATACTGGTTCCACTGAGCCACCGAGTCGCGATTGGACAGTACTAGTGGGCTTAGATCCGAACTTGCATTCAGGAATTCGTCGCTTAAGTTTACTTTGTCCAAATTTAGCTGAAAAATGAATTTTCTGATTTCTCGAACCGTAGATAAGGAAGGAACTTCACCGGGCTCGGGTATCAAATTAAATCCGGCTTTAATTTTGCCATTAAAACTTGAAATGTTGAAGTGCATTTCTCGTTCAGGAAAATCCAAATATGCTATTCTCTGTTTTACGTAGTCTTCGAATTTGCGGACAGACCAGGTGTGATCTCGTGAAGTCTGTGGAATAATCTTACTACATATGATGTAGGAAGGTAGAAGGTAACCGGTGGCACTGGGCAGTAACCTATCAGGTTGGAGTGGCGACATTGAAGGAATCGCTTCATCCGTCGTGACATCATAACTTGATCCCACCAGTGGAGGCTGCACAAATTCGGGCATGGAATTACTGGTGAATTTCTTGAGAAGGGTTTGTGTGGCAGCTTCAAGTCCTGCTGGAAGGCTTTGAAAGAACTTTACTCGATCCAGGGTGCGAATCGGCAGTTGACTTTTAAGTTTAATATTGGTATTTTGTAAATAGATTTGAAGCATTGGAACCAGATTTTGAAGTTGCTTCCGCTCTTTTGGATCTTGAATCATTTCGTAAGCTTCAAGCAGTGCCTGGTTTACTTCAGTTTCTTCTACATCATAAGTTGTGAATTGGATCAACGAAAGCATTTCATTGATATCTTTGGAATTCGTGTTGTTTGGGTAGCCTCTTGCTGAAGGTGGAAGATAAGCGCTTCGATTATTCCGAAAAGCTTCGATAACTTCTGAAGCCGTTTCAAAACCAGTCTTGCTGGTGATATTGAGCATTAAGTCAAGTACGTTTTTGGGATATGTCTCCTTATTTGGCAATCGGGCGTAGCCATCTCGTGAATTCACTATACCAGGGTCCGGCATATTCTCTCCAACTGTCACATAAATGGGCTCTTTAAACCGAGTATAATTTGCTATCGTACTCTGTATGCTTTTGATTTTGCTCTTCGGTCGCCGCTGGAGATCTCTTGTTTCACTCATTAACCGCGTCAGCAGGAAAATATTGTTATGTTTAACTTGGTCATACAGAACTGTTTGGAGAATTTGAGCTCGCTTAACAGTTTGGATGAACGTTGACTGGCTACCGATGTATCTGTTGTCATCGAAATTTGAAACGATCAGAAAAATAGCTGGAGTTTCTCCGTGGATTTGATTAAGGTCAAATAAGTAGGATTTTAGTGTTGCCAGAGTTTTGGCATCCTGCTCTGGTGTTTTGCCGTCAACAAATCCTTCAACATCGACGAATTTTAGGAAGCTGTTTTCGGAAGTTGGGGTAGAATATTCCTCTACTAGGAACTTCTCGGTGGTTTTCGGCAATGTAGGCTGTTTTAGTATGTTTCGAATCTATGAATAATAAATAAATCGGGCATTTTAAAAATACACTAAACCATCTTAACCCTCCAAAAGGCCACGCGTGTGTTCAAATGTACACACCTTTTTATTTTAATTAATTTCTTAAGAAAATTTTAAGCTAGCCGCTTGGGATTTTCGGTATTCCTCGTAAATATACTTGTTAAATTTTAGGTCATAGAACTTAATGCAACTCGGTATATTAAATAATTAGTCAAGGAAGTCCGAAAATCCCCATGTTAAAAGCTGGAAATGTCCAGAGCGGCCAACCGAGTGTACAAATGCACACCCATGCCATTCTACAGTGAGTGAAAAAGCCGCCTCCAGAAATCATAAATCTAGGTAATGTTAAAGATGTGTGTACAATTGTACACACGCGTGGCAGTGTGCATGGGAAAATCTCTCCGGCCGTTGGAGGGTTAAAAGCTATAAATATTATAAATTTGGCGATAGGTTTGTCGTACGAAATTGTTTAGTGTTCGCTTTTTTCAGTGGTTGCAGCTTACAATAAAAGTCCTGTCAACACGTATTTGCTAAATACATGACCATTGATAGCAACTTACCGTAGATGAAATCCCGGAGCCACTTTTCCCCATTACCACAATTGTAACATTTTTGTTAGTCTGGTTCAAAGGCTTTATGAGTCCGTTTTCAATTTCAAATTCATTTGCGTAATTTAATCCGGAAGTATAATTGCCTGCTCTGATTAATGATTGAATGGTTGGACCATTTGTAGTGTTTTCGATGGAATCATTATTGGCAAAGACAACAAATGGAAGGGGATCCGACGAATCAGCTAGTCCATGAGTTGTAGTCGAGGTTTGTAAAATGGCATTACAATTTGTCCCTGAATAAACAGAAAATCATGAAAATTGAAAATTAGATCAGAATCAGACAGCAGTAGTTGATAACCCGTTGGAATTGTAATGCTGACCTGATAAAACGCTGCTGAGGATTCCGATGCATGACAGAAACTTAGAAATGATGGAATGCTTCATGGTTGCTGGGCTGCAGCAGATTTCACATTAAACCAGGGTTATGTTTTCTGTGCCGAAAGTCAGCGTTGGCTTGTAAATCCCATGTAACTTACAAAAATTCTATCAACCGTTGTTTTTAAAGAAATTATAGGAAGATAGTAGAAATTATCGAAACAAGCAATTATTTCTGTAGAAATCATACCTTATCCTAATACTTCGACTTCAATTTATGATCACCAGTTCTTGGAATTTTTATATTTCTGCACATTGAGTTTTCTGAGAAACTTTCAAATCTGAATCAGGGGTTAACTGATTAGAAATTAGAATTCATTATATCATGCTCCATAATAAAACCTAATGTGCCATGTGTCCAAGCTATGTGAAAACTCCTCTGAAAGACTTGGAAATAACAAATCTTGGGTTATCGACGGATGAACTTAGTCTGACAGTATTTTAGCGCATGAATGACAGCATCTTAACTCAATTCTGCAGAATAGCCTCGTAAAGATTACAGAGTACCATAACATAAACTCGCCATTATTCAAAAGTTCATATCCGACAAGTTTATTCATGCACAAAATAGACTGAATGGACCGCACCGCCGACATAAAGATAAAAGTGTAGATTTGCAATTTACTTAGAATTAAAGGAAAGTAAACGAATGGTTTCGCAAGAGTTGAGAAGACGGAGATAAAATTGATAAAGTTAAATTTCATTCGTACAAAATAAATGCTCTTTTACTTAAGACACAATCCATGGTATGTACCTTGAGCTCAATACAATTCTAAACACCGGAGATCATGGGTGGTTATTCTCCTACCCGGGTAAAAATGATGCCCATTCTGTCAATTGCAATTCTCGTCATATTTCGAGAACCGGTTTTACTACAAGCGGCCCAAAACAGCAACGCTTGTGCTGTTCTATTTGAAAACAAGCATTTCACAGGTCAAAACCTAACAGTAGACGATGGAAAGCAGATTACGATGCTAGAAAAAGAGTACACTAGCTCAAGCTCGACCTGGAACGGGACGGCGTCCGTTAAAGTGACACCGGGGTGTCTTTTTACCGCTTGTAACAACAGTAATTTCGACGGTTACTGTCAGGAATTTGAGAAAGACTTGACGGTATTGCCCCCAGCGTTTCTCAATTTTGAGTCGGTCAACTGTACATGCGCCACTGTAAGTCAATTTATAACTTAAAGTTGCGGTTTCAATCCGACATATTATGATGCGTTTCTTTACCAAAGTAAATAGCGACTTTAGTGAAGTTTCCCATTACACAAACTGCCGCGCTCAACCAATACAGCATCAAAATTCAAATATGCAAATTCGAATCAGTATCAATTAATCTGGCTAATGTATTCCAAATATTTAAATAAATATTTTACAATTTTTAGAACTGTAGGTGCTCAGATATTTATATGGGACAATCATCCTGTGCCCGAGCATATCTGAACAAAGGGTGTAACACCTGCAATGCGTACTACGCGGATTTAAAGGGTTCGAAATCCTTCTTTCCTGATGAGTTTCAAAAACGTACGACTTCCGTGTTGGTCAGACCAGGCTGTACATTGACAGTTTATGATGAAGAAGATCACGAAGGAGCTATCAGTACATTTAAAGGGATCAATGATGTAAATAAACTGATACTGTAAGTAAAAGTAACATTTACTACGTTTGTAGAAATTCCATAATTCTAATTTCGCGTTGTGTATATTTAGCCCTGGGTCCCTGAGCAAAAGATTGTGTCTTATGAATGTTCTTGTTCCGGAGAATCTAACGTAACGGTAAAGAAGCCGAGGCCTTCGAACTGTAAGTAACCTTGATATCAGTCCTTTTTTGTGTGGCAAAACCTTTCGAATTACTGTGAAATATTCAATGATGCTTCATTTTCTATTGCAGTTCCAGTCTGGATAAATATTCCTCAGACAGCGGATGAAATCAATAAATTAAATTCTGGCCCCGCGGGACCCCACCCTGCCTTACTGGCAGCGTTACAATCGTTTAAGCATAAAAGAAGTTCGAGAAACGCATATATTCTTCTCCTAGGAACAACAGGGTCTGGAAAATCTAGCGCAGTAAGTTGTGAAGACTTTAACTTGCAGTTTACGAGCCCAGAGAACTTACAATTTATTTTGAATACAGATTAATCTACTCTTTGACAACTCTAACTTGACGATGGTTGGCAGCGGTCCATCAGTTACGACGAATATTCATGAATTTAGAGTTCCAGTGCCGGTCGGTGAGCTCGGTATTGCGAATTCGGAGCTTCGAGTCATCGATACACCAGGCCTTGGCGACACAAGAGGGCTTGAGCAAGACGCAAAGTTCCTGGCAACACTAGATGAATTCCTTACGAACCACGAAGAACTGCGTAACAGAATCCCTAACGTAGTTCTTGTGTTCCACAAGTTCAACGACAATCGAATTACTGGTGAAGGATCGGCTTTTGTCAAAATGCTTCGTGGCCTAGATTCCTTTCGTTCCCGTATAACAGACAAACATTATTCCAATGTAATTTTCGTCCTGTCTCACTTCCTCGGTGAAACTATGGAAACTAAAAGAAGGCCAAAGACTAAACTAGCATTTTTTAAGAAGGTGATTCAGGACTACAGTTTATTCCCGAAACCTGTCGTTGTGGCGGTTGCAGAGAATAAAGCTGGCGAAGAGGAACTTCCCCTTGTTAATGGGTACTACCGACTGCCTAATGGCGACTTCTATCCAAGAAATATCTTTGAAAAGATTCAGAAAGTTACATCTAACGGCGGTGATCCTATTGGTGAGGCAATCATAACAGCGGCTTTCCGTGATTCAACTGAATTTAATATCACCTCCTCAGAGTCAACTCTCGTTGGTTCTGGAAACTCCAAAGTATCAAAATATCTCAGCATTCTTAGCAACGCGGGTCTTGGTGTTGAAAATACCGAAATTTCACAAATGCTTGCAAATGCTTCTGAAACCCTTGATCCGGAACTCAAGAAGAAATTCCCGCTTTCATTGTTGAATCTTCAAAAGGCTCTAAATATCCGAAATATTCGAGTAGCGAGTGATGTTCCTCGGACAACTCTAGATATAATCAAGTTGTTGACAAGCTTAACGCAGAACGATGCTAACTTGTACTTACTAGATAAGGCTTTTGGAGTCAAGCCACCAATTCTGAAAGAGAGTCCGATCGCTGGCTACAGCTACAACGTATTTAAGGACATCCCACTTCCCATATCTCCGCTTAACCTTGGAGTGCTCCAGAACTCTGATATTGCGTATAAATTTCCGGCTGTAATGACCTGTCTTGTAGAAAGAACGGCTGCTGAAATCTTTAAAGTTTTTGAATCAAAGGAAGATTATGTCAAGTACCGGCTGCAGAGTCTCAATATCGACGGTAAAATTAACGCAAGCAAGTTCACAGATGAAGTGAAACCAGGTTCCAACATTAAAGGAGTCACAATGGGAACTCAAGGCTCGACAATCACAGTTGTACGAGAAATTCGAAACTTCGAATTAGTGCTTAACGACAAACTAAACCTAAGTCCTCAATTTATTGCTACCCTAAAATCGCTTGCTCCGTTTAACGCTGTGGATCACGAGAATGTTGAAAAGTGGAAAGCGTTCTTCAACGAGTACGGAACTCACGTCGTCCAGTCCACTCATGGAGGCGGATCCATTGAAATTCAAATTACCAGCGACAAAATGTTCGGCGCTGATATAGCCAAAGCATTATACGACCTTGTCCAATTTGCAGAAGATGTGTCTGCTGGAAGATCCAGCAACAAAACGCTAGAGAAGCAAGGTATTACACACAACTTAAAATTCAGAGGGGGTCACCACGCGTTTCACACTGATGACTTGACTAAGATGAGTTTGGATGACGCCGCTCATCTATTAGAGGACTGGAAGGAGTCACTCGCCTTAAGCCCGACAATTTTAACTTCAGAAATTCGATTAATACCGCTCAGCGAATTAGCTAAGAAAGTTAGTCAGAATATTTCATCGGAAATCCAAAGAGCTACATTCCTACTATTTCATTCTTCTCTGAAACACGAGACTGCACCAAAGCACACCGCGCCTTCGGCCGTTCCTGGTCCGGATCGAGACGCGACTTCATTTGCTCAGAATGAAATGTTCGCCAAGTTAGTGGAGTTATCTCAGAGGACAGACGAACGTTTTCAGAAGTTTTTGCTAAAGATGGAAGAAGATAGAAAAACAAGGGAGGAACGGCAAGAAGCAGAGCGCAAGGAACAGCAAAAAATGGGAGCGAGAACAGGCAGAACGCCGTGATCGGGAAGAACGAGAAGATATTATAAATGCGCGGATTTCGGAAAAAGAGCGTCAGGATTGGCAACAAAAGTTTCTGCTTGCCCGTGAGAAAGCGGAACGTGAGCGAGCCGACCGAGAAGAGAAATATCGGACTCAGCGGGATAAAGATGACGCCGCTGCAGCAGCCTACCAAGCTAAGCTTTTGCAAGACATAGCTGATAGACCGGTAATTATCAAAAATGGATGTCTGCTGAAGGGTACGCTGATTCTAATGGCGGATGGGATACCGAAACCAATTGAAGACGTTCAAGTTGGCGATCTAGTTCTTGATCACTTACTTCAACCCACGAAAGTTGTTGCTGCTTTGGAGAAATTTCTGCTCAACGATTCATTTTACGGATTTCACGAGGAAGGCCCCTTTTTCTTTACGAATTCTCATGTACTCGCTGGACCTAGCGAAGACATGCACGGCATTCAACTGCTTGCTCATTCTGTTGACGCACTTCTGGAAGAGAATCCTCTCTTTGAGTTTCTGAATCCGAAGCAGATGAATGATTCTGGTACAACATTTCTAATGTTTCACAATGGCAAGAAGGAGGTTGTTATCAAGAACTATGCAGTGTATCAGAACCCTGTCAGTATGCCGAAGGATACATTGGTTCATATAATCGAAGTTGAAAGCGTTCATGGCACATACTTTGCAAACAGTGTTGTTTGTCGCCATGAGCTCCCGCCAATCCAACATTGGCCAAATACCATGCACCTTATTCTGAGTTTTGGAACATATCCCGAAGTGAACAAGCTTGAAGATATTCCATACACCTTGGCCACAGTTTACAAAACCGGGGACCTGCTCGAAATTCTAACAGAAAAAGTTGCAAAAGTACTTACAGACCTCAGTAATGTTGGTTTTCTGACCCTGGACAGTAATCTAGAGAAATATCGAATAGGAGATTTTAATGAGAACGAGATTCTTATGAGGGCGTTTACGAATCCATCCTTCGGAACCTTCGGCGCCGGATTGTATGCAACGCTTGGGAAGAAACTGGCCAACGTTCTGGACAATCCAATTAGGCCAATCAAACCTGAAGAGCTGAATCATCTTCACGGCAAAATCAGCGAACTTGTTCTTCACGAGGTTAAATTGATGTTAAATAGTTTATAATTCCTAAAATTCTTTAGCTATCGAGAATTTTATAAATCTGCAAGTTTTAGGTGTCCTTATTTTCCATTTAAATTATTACCTTATACAAATTAAATGCAACAATTAAGTGTAGACACTAGGTGCAGTACATAACAGATCAGACTAATCTTAAATGTATCCAGTAATCTATTAACACTGCTTTTTTCTGCATTTATATAAACCAACAATCCGAAAGTAATATTCAATGTGTAATTTTTATTCTTATACATATACAAAGGATTTCCAGGCAGAAGCTTTCATGTTATGGTTCAGTGTAAAATAAAGTATATTGCACTTACTAGTTACTCGAAGAATTAATGAACTTTTACTGTGTGAAATTATTGGATAAATGATTCTGCTAATTGCGTGGAGACTTGTTTCCGAGTCCGGAACTTTTTTGCTAAGCATCGTATTGTTTCTCTGAATTTTGAGCACTAGTTCAAAATATAATTATATTCAAATAACTGAGTTTTTTTAAAAATAATGAATTGCACAATTATTTAACTGACTTTGAATTACCTTCAAGATAATAAATAGCGTCCTATTGAGACTTAGCGTATCCTGGTATTGGCATATACCACGTTTTTTTTTTGTTCTGATGGGATAAGTTGCAAGTAAAGCCAATAGCCACCCCTACTTGCAGCGGTGTGGCTTCTTAGCAGTTGCTACTTTTATTTATTAGGTTTTTAATAGCAGACTAAACATAAGAGCATAAAAAAGATGTTGGAGCACCTTAGTATAACATTTTCTGACCCGAAGAGGCCAAAATCAGACCAAGTGAGTGAACCGACGACCCGAGAAACTCAGGTGGGGCTAGTAGTCATACGTCATAATCGTTAGGTACCCGACCTGATCAGGTATTACCCAAGCTAGAGATCAGAGTTAAATTACATTGTTCCTGCAAGCTCATAAATTATTTCTGCTGTCTTTCCTTTGGTTTTGTAACAACCAGCCGAATCAAAACTTTAACTCGAGATTAAATATACTTGTATTTGGTATGTAGCTAAAAAAAGTAATTACCTAGAATGCCACCATCGGTAAATTATTTACAATAAACTAAGTTAACGACAAAATATTAAATAATGCAACTATGAGAAAACAAAATATTTAAAATTCAAACAAAGCATGATTATATTCTTTAAAACTAGTAAAATTAACAATTACGAACTATTTAATCAAATCTTGAACAATTTATTCACTTCTCAGGTCTGCTGGAGTAGATTTAAATACATTATCAGTTGCCAATTGATCTATATCTTATAGTTTTTTAACTACTGGTTAATTTATTTATGTGATATACAGACCGGTTTGTATAGATTAAAGGCGATGGACAATTTTGAGTAGGGCTCGCAACAGGTCAGTTTTTCGGCTACCTGATCTGAACCTGATCTGATCTGATAATTTTGGGTCAAAAACGGTGGTGACCTGATCCAATCTGAAATTGGATCAGGTGAAATAGAGCCCGAACTGATCTGACCTGAAAATTTTCAGGTTGCTTGCTCTTTTACCTGATCTGGCCTGACCTGACCTGAATCTACCTGATTTATTAAAAATTCCGGAATTTGGTACAAATTAGAGAATTTGAATCGTTTTTAACACTTTGGGATAGTATTTACGACTTCAGTTTAATCAATATTTACTTTTTAAGCCAAAAATTGATTGAAATTCCCTTAAATATAGGCAAAAATTCAGTAAAATAACCTATCAGGTCAGCTTTAGGTCAAAATAAAAATGACCTGATCTGACCTGATACCTGATGTTTTTGACCTTAACTGACTTGAAACGAACCAGGTAAAAATCGCGACCACCTGAACTGATCTGATTATTAAAGATCAGGTTGACATGCCGATCTGACCTGACCTGATCCAAAATTATCTGATCTAACCTGATCTGATTGCGAGCCCTAATGTTCAGGCATATAATTTGAGGGCTTAAATATAACAGCGCCATTATTTTGTACGAAAGTCGTCCTTAAAAAACCACTATTCGCCCTGACAGAATTTCGCCCTTTCGTGTGATGAATTTTGCCCCTTAAAATGTCCGAAAAAGCCCTTGAATAATTAAACTTGCCCTTAGCCTAGATCTACGTAAAATGGGTTTTCTTATCAAGGTACTAAAGCACTTCAGTCAATAACCTGTCCCAGGTTCCAGTACATAATTTGTTTAACCTATCTGACTATGATAAGGGTACGGGTACGAGTGTGGGTGCATTGCGGTCATTTACCAAGTAAATTGGGAAGCTCATTTACCTACTTAAAAATCTAACGATAATACGATAATACAATTCAAGTGCGATGGAAACAGTGGAAAATCACAATTTTTTTTAACATTACATCCTATCATGGCCAATATTTTGCCTCCTTACACTTCAGACAGAAACCAACTTCGATTCGGGAATGCCTTCCAAAAAATCAAGGCCTGAATTCATCTATAAACTTAATAATTAATACTTTTGTAAGTACAAACGATGCTTTGTGCTTTGCAGCAACGTCCTTATTACAAAAGCGTGCAGATCGAGAAGGACGACATGTTATGCAAGAGAGGGAAGAAAGTCATTCTACGATTGTAAAGTAAAAAGAACTGCCCAGCTAAAATATGCCTATTGTTCGAGCCAAGTAGCCGAAAGGTACAGTTATGTGAAACGTCATCGAACCACGACCTTCATGATGCAGCCGCCGCACCGCCACTAGCCGCCATTATTCGAGGACTTTTCTGTAATTTTAAGGGGCAAAATTCATAACGGAAAAGGGCAAATTCGAGTTTTTTATGGGGATTTTTGGACAAAATAAGGAATAGATTAAATGCCACCCTAATTTGAATGGTTAGTCGGTCGATTTCAGTAAATCTAATTTATTAACATCAACCCAATCCAGTTCAAAGACAAGTAAGCCGCTAGTAGGAACAAAGTGTTGTGTATCAAAATATTTAAACATAAGATTTAAAAGTCAAAATGAATTATATTAAATTGTTTATCGAAAGAATAGAGGAATCAAAAATTAAAATGTCAAAGAGAATATATATCAAGTAAAGTTATCTTCGTTCAATTTAAAAATAATTTTTTATGCTCATCTAAGACACGATGAATAATGGTGGCTCGAATATTCTCAATTTCTGTTGAGGATTGACGAAAGTGAGTTGAATTATTCAGAATGGCCGAAATAACAGCACCAGTCTCTCCATATAATCGCATCAGCAAGGAATGGGGCAAGGGCTTGTTAAAAATTTTGAAAAGTAACTCTGATCGACTTACATTGCTTTTTGGTTTGAAAATTTTTAACTTTTCTTTATAATTATATGCATTACCATTTAGTGTAGTAACACAGCATCGATTAATTTTCCTGATAAGCCTTCCAGTATTTTTCCGCGTTCGACTATCAAAATACTGTAGTTGGAAGTTTCAATAGTTAAATTTTAGGCTCGTCCAATATTCATTAATTGTCATGAAATATATATATATTTAAACTTACCGTGGAAGTTATCCCAGACCCACTCTTTCCAAACACCACAATAGTAACATTATTATTGACGTGATTTGAAGGCGTTATTCGTCTAACTGCATAGTGATCAGTAATCTCCTAATGACTGAATTATTGGATGTTAGGTTGTCTTTTTCGGTAACATATGAAAGGAAATTTGGCCAATTTGGAAGTTCTCTAGGCGCTTCTTGATTCGTGGTTTCAATTGGAAAAACTCCATCACAATTAGCTTCTAGTAGATCTAAATTGCAAAATATATCGATTAGATCACAAAGGCATGAAGCTACACACCTGTTAAAATTACATTTATTTTTATTGGATTTGCTTACCTGATAAAATGCTAATGATTCCCAGGTATGGCAAAAACTTTATGGAGGTTACATTACTAGACATGGTGGTGATCTTCATGATGGCTTGATCGAAAAAGCAAGTTTCAGATTAAACCATTAGTTTTACCAGAGATGCAGCCATTTATTTATTAACCTGGCTAGACTAACGTGCAGGCATTTTTCATTATTTTTACGTTTAAGAAATAATCAAAAGTATTAGTTTCTGTCGAAATTAAATCTTATCTTTGATTTTCGACTTAAGTTCTTAGAACTATTGCTTTTCTATGAACTGTTTTCTGAGAATTCCTGAGAAACTTCTAAAACTAAAGCTCAAGTAAACACGATAAAAATCCGACACATTAATGTCCTCAAATTCTGTGAAAACTGGCATCTGAGAAACTTGGAAATGACAAGTGACAAGTCAAATACAAGGCTATCGTTTGATAACCTATTGGTCTGGCTGTGGTCGTACTAATGCACGATATAGACGAAACTTATTGCAAAATGATGAAAGTGAACTCGATCTTAATTCTGCAGAATTATTCATTTTCCAGATTATCGCAAACCTCACCATAATATAAAAGTTCACATTCAAGTTTATTTTGCACAAAATTGGCTCTAAACCAGCGGCCAACTGAGTCTACAATTGCAATCATTGACACTAAAGATAAGCCCTGCTCACATAAACACGGAGAATATCAAACTAGGTGTTAATCATATAGACAGGGTTTGAATGTGCCCTTACTTAAAACGCAATCCAAGCCAGAACCCAGCTCAATACTATTCCAAACGTCAGATATCATGGGTGATTCCCGTACCTGGGCAAAAATGATGCCCATTCTGTCGATCGCTATTTTCGTTATTCTTGGATCTCATCGTTTGGTACAAGCGGCCCAATACGCGAAAACCTGTGCGATTCTTTACGAAGAGAAAAATTTTGCAGGCCAGAATCTGACAGTTGGTGATGGGAAACAGTTTTCAATTTTAGAAGAAGAGTACACTAGCTCAAGTTCGACCTGGAACAGAACGGCGTCCGTCAAAGTAACACCAGGATGTCTATTTACAGCTTGTAACGACAGTCATTTTGACGGCTATTGTCAAGAATTCCAAAAGGAATTGACGGTACTGCCGCCTGCGTTTCTGAACATCGAGTCAGTCAACTGTACCTGTGCCACCGTAAGTCATTGTTTTGCTGCAGCCTTGTTGCCTAAAACCATACTATTTCTGCATATATAAAGCGTATATAACTAAAAATTTCAGGATTGTAAGTGTTCGGATATTTATATGCGGCAATCATCCTGTGCCCGAGCATATCTGAATAAAGGTTGTAATACCTGCAACGCGTACTACACGGATTTAAAAGGTTCAAAACCGTTCTTCCCTGAAGAGTTTCAAAAACATACGGCTTCAGTGTTGGTCAGACCAGGCTGCACTTTGACGGTTTATGATGAAGAAGATCATGAAGGAGATATCAGTACATTTGAAGGAATTAATGACGTAATTATAATTATAATAAATATAATTCTCTAATGCTCTAATACTCCGATACTCCAATACTATTTCTTTTGGCAGATTGTTTCATTTATGAATTTATGTACCTATGTTTAGCCCTGGGACCCTCAGCAAAAAATTATGTCTTACGAATGTTCCTGTTCTGAAGAAGTAAAAGAAACTATAAAGAAACCGAGATCTCTGGACTGTAAGAAGATTATTAGTCCTTAAAATTCTACAAAAACATGTCATCAATCTTGGGAGTTTATCAAAAAAAATTTATTTCGTTCCGCAGTTCCAGCGTGGATCGATATTCCCCAAACTGCGGATGAAATCAATAAATTAAATTCTGGTCCAGCCGGACCGCATCCTGCACTATTAGCAGCACTTCAATCGTTTAAGCATAAAAGAAGCTCGAGAAACGCATATATTCTATTGCTAGGGATTACTGGGGGTGGAAAATCTAGTGCAGTAAGTCACGAAGTTCTCAACTTGGTTTAGGTCAGAGTTGCGATGATGTTATATCTTATTTTGAACCAATTTTTGCAGATCAACCTTCTCTTTGATAACCCAAACCTGACGAAAGTTGGAAGTGACATGTCCACAACCTCGAATATTCATGAATTCAGAGTTCCCGTTCCAGTCGATGAGCTTGGTATTTCGAATTCGGAACTTCGAGTCATCGATACGCCAGGCCTTGGTGACACAAGAGGACTTGAACAAGATGCGAAGTTCCTAGCAACGCTAGATGAATTCTTAACGAATCATGAAGAGCTGCGGCACAGAATTCCCAACGTTGTACTCGTGTTCCACAAATTCAATGACAATCGATTTGATGGTGAGGGATCCCTTTTTGTCAAGATGCTTCGTGGTTTGGATTCCTTTCGTCCTCGCATTACGGACAAAGAATATTCCAATGTAATCTTCGTCATGTCGCACTTCCTTGGCGAAACCAAGGATACGACAAGAAAGCCCAAAGTCAAACTTGCATCTTTCAAGCGGGTTATTGAGGACTACAGCTTGTTCCCTAAACCAGTTGTAGTCGCCGTTGCAGAAAACAAGGCCAGTGAGCAAGATCTTCCCCTCGTCAACGGGTACTACAGATTACCAAACGGAGACTTTTACCCACGAAATCTATTTGAAAAAATTCAGAAAATCACTTCTAACGGAGGCGATCCAATTGGCGAAGCAATCATCACAGCGGCATTTCGTGATTCGACTGAATTCAACATCACCGCATCAATGACGACGCTCGTTGGTTCTGGAAACGCTAAAGTATCGA
>VNWX01000977.1:0-17235 GCA_009869905.1 Ceratophysella communis
CCGATGCCCTGGCCTTGGAGCGGACAAAAACAGTCGTCCACTGGCTAATGGAGTTTCCCCTTTCAAAGATAATCCTCAGTTAGTCCAGCAGCCAAAGCACCCTCCTCTCCTCGCCTAATCTCAATTAGCGTGGCCAAATCCAGACCGTAGATGGCAGCTCAAGCAAGGAGTTAACTTAACTGAGCTTTTTCTCAAACTTTCCTCTAATGCCTTCACTAAACGTAAATGCCCTTTTACATTTGGCTCATATTGCTATGTCTATGCATTCAACTAACATGCCTGGCATTGGCATTGCCTGGTTGCCCCGGACGAAATAAAAAGTCCCTCCCGTTTCGTCCGAGTCATTCCGAACCCGCGGATCTCCCCCTCAAATAGTTATCTTTAACTCGGGTTCCACGTTACGCAAATTGTGGAAAACGGAGGAACCCCGAAAAAATCCCGTCTTTCTCTCTCCCTCTCGCTCTGAATCCGAGTCTCTTTTTTTCCTTCGGGCCTTAGCAACCCAGTTAGGCTCCAGGCTCTTCAATGAGCAATATTGTTCGCAGCCCTATGTACTTACAGTCCCAAATATCATCAGCCCTAGATATACTCACAAAGTTTTATTAATGCATCAATTTTTTTTATATCTAGACTAGTTTCTCTTTCAAGCAAGCTGTGTGCTCTGCTGGCAGCTGCCGAGCGTCCGGATCTTACTTTACTGCCTTCCCGTTGAATTTTAGGCCTAATGCCTTTTTTATGCTCAGCCCTTACGTCCACATTACAATGATTATTTAGGTATTCACGATTTTTGATAGAGGACCGCTTTTTTTGTCTACTTATATTCCTTTATCGAAGTATCCCCTATTCTTTCAGCCCGGGTTTTGCTGTAACTGACACTGACGGATAGCGAAGCCTTAGCTTAACTACACGAACCCTTTATGTAAATCAAATGAAAATATGATTAAATTCTAAATGTATTGCTATTGTCTGAGTTGATCCACTAGGAACTTTTCCCAAGGATTGAATTAGCTAAACACCGATGCCTGAATCGAGAATATTTCTGCGGCTTGAAACTTGAAACAGCGGAGAAAGCGTCTAGCCGGCCTATTGTTTATGCTTTGTTTTCACTCTCATTCGCTCGCACAATTATTGTCTGCCGCTGCCTTACAATAATGCTTTGAGCGTGGCTCACAGAGCAAAACACAATGTTTCAAATTTGGAATCAAAACAAAACAGCATGAGACTTCTTGTAGCCATCTTTGGATTATATTTATTCTATTGTAAATCGCCCCGTAATGGACATGGAGCCGCCTGCAGTTATAGAATATGGCGTGTTGACATTGAGCGTTGCCTGGAGACCGCACGTCGCTTATCTACGATTCGATAGTCGTTAATGCCGCCCCTGCCATCATCCATGTAGTTACATTTCTGTAATTTTCTTTTCTTGCAGTTAATGTGCTGGAGTAATTTGGCGTCTACCGTGAATCGAGAATTTTTATATTCATCATGGCGGCCATTCCGAATTCCGAGGAACCCTGATTCATGTTCGTTTCATAGTTAATGCGTCATTTCCGCTTATAAGAAGCAGTTGATAACGTCTATTCGGGCTTTTGAAGTAAGTATAGAGGAAGGTAGTTTAGAATTTGACGAGGGTTAAAACCGGATCCGAGTCGGTGTTCAGTTAGCTGGGCTCGTTGTTAGCAGCTGCCAAGAAAAAGTGCTGGGTTAGTTGGATCCATAATGGTATAGCATAAATGAATAGCTCGGAATATAAATGGTAATGGTAGATGTGGGTAGTAGAGTAGTGAGTTGAATGTGGAATTCCCCTTTAGATTTAATTTTTTCTCCGTTTTGAAGATGAGAAATGAGTTCTGGGCCCTTGCCTCTTCGTCGCTGGCTTCCTCTCGGCTGCTTGGCAAGAGTTTTTGAATAGAACAGAGTAGAACAGTGAGCATTTAGTTTTTACCACAATCAATACTTTACATTGATGTGGCAGTGGAGAAGAAGGGGGGAGCGGGGCTGGGGTACCTTCCCAAAACTCCCGAATCCTACGCTACACCCAGACATCCTAAAACACCAAAACCCAAACCAACTTTACCTAACTATCATTTTGTCCTCTGTAAATTCTCTCTGCAAACAAACCTGGCCTAATGTTAGCGCCCGATTATTACAATTTTAAAGTTTCTTTAGTAAATGCGCTTTCTTTACAGAATGATACCAATAGCGACCTAAAGATACGAAATATGGTCGTACATATTTCGACCAGCACTCTTTTAAACGCTTGAATTGATCGATGAATCGAGATGACGTAGTAATTTAATGTATCGAATTTAGTAATTTTTACCAAATTCTAATAATTTCTACTCGTTTTTTATGCCTATTTGTTTCAGAAAAATTCGTTGTCGTTCGGAATACGTTTGGGCGAAGACAAAGATTCACAAGCATTCATCCTCGGCATGTTGCAACTTTCACTAAATTTCAGTTGAGGAATATTTAATTGGGTCGTTCCAGTGTCAGAACTATGCCAATTAACATGGCCGCATCAAGCAACGTTTGGAGGCGGCATATTGACCGCCGAGCACAGTATGCAGTATGCTAGTACGATTCGGCGCTGTAGAAATCTGTCGATTTTGAACATACCCGAGCCATCATCCTCTGTCGATGACCTTTTTATCTGAGTTATCGGATCAGCCATCTCGATGTTCAAAGATTGAGCCTGCACAGTTTTATGTTTTATCAATATTGCATTATTAACTGGCAGATTAAGATTAACGAAAGAGTAGGAGATAGAGGCCATTGACGCGAACATGTTTTGTTAGACAGCGAGACCAATGCTCTCCAGCCGAGAGAGTGCTGGCAATAATAATCTTATTTTCGTTTCGTGCTCTCCGTTCCCATGAACTCAAACTTTGTTGTTTAAAGTTAGGGCTGATGTTAACGGCGAAGCGAGCATTAGGAGGCATTTCTACTTTATTAAGTTAGGTAGGGCTGAGACGCTCCGAGCCATATACATTTTTTCTGAGGTCCTTTTCCTTTGTTGTCTGACTACAGAGACCCGGTCCTTTCTTAGTTAATACAGGGTATATATAGCTAACATTTTAGTACAAAGAGATAAAGTAACAGGCTGTTAGTTAGGCTAGGCGCAGTGAGCGTGGGCTCAAATGCCAGCCAGCAGCCGCGTTAGATATTCCACATTTACATTTTTTGTTATTTAGACACGGGAGGGGCTTTTCTACACTCCGCATTCTCCATCACCATCATCCCCTCTGCATCTCCAAACACGGGGGATTTTATAAGCCGTCGTCGTCTCGATTGGATTATAATTTTAACTTCGCCTTGGTCCTTTTTTCACCAAACAAACCCTAGCTAGCATCATCTGAATTGAATATCTCAAATAAATGTGGAGCTCTTTTACCCACGCCCGGGTTTTATTCCAAAAGCCCTTTAACTCTCTCTACTCAACAAACCCCCACATTTTCCACGCATGACTTCCACAGACTCGAGAACATGAAGGAAATTAGTTATGATAATCTTGGTCGTGTCGTAGGCACTTAATTGAAAATTATGATTATACTCGACTCAGTCGTCGGAACCAGAACAAAGGCCTGAGAAATGCCTTCTGGAACACCCAAAAAAATCTGGCAGAGGGTAGGGAATTTGGAATTACTAGCGCAGAACAACAACTTCCACTAATGCTGTTTGCTACAACTCATGTAAATGCTAATGTTCAGCTAGTTTCCTAGCTCAGAGACAAAGATCAATTTTCCTATTTCTGCTTTAACATTCAACTTATAAGCAGCGTAAACTGCTACAAATAAATGTAATAACGCTTCACCGCATTCCCTGTTCCAGCTGCCATTACCAAGCATTCTCGAGCTTCAAAATAGGCCGTCTGCTGTCACTGTCATTTCGGTTATTCCGGTTTATAGATTACTAGTTTTCGAAGAGAAAAATTGGTCATTCTTAATGTGCGCTTGGAATTTCTATAGATTAGAGTATTAGAGAGTTAACGTCATTTCCGTGCGGAAATTTTCGAGCAAAACGTTGCCAATCTCTTAGGCTACCCTTGCCTACATGGAGCCTGATTTATTTGATCTAACCTGACTTTAAATGATATAGTTAAATCCATGAACAATTCTGTGATTAAGCCTTAATTTTACAGCTAGTATTTTCATAAATGGGCAAAACCCCTATAACGAATGGGCAATAAAATGTACCTAGGCAATCTTTTGTCGCGTGGAAAACCTGTAATGCAAAATAACTCTTAATGCATTAGCATTAAGAATTATGAAGCATTAAAGTTGAATAACATTCTGCTTATTCATCCAACCCCATCCACCTACCTTAATGCATTAGCATTAAGAATTATGAAGCATTAAAGTTGAATAACATTCTGCTTATTCATCCAACCCCATCCACCTTGATGAAAATTAGCGAATGACTCGTAACTATGTGTGATGTTAGGGGTGACTGACTTCAGGAGTCTGCTTCTCCCCACACTAATTAAACTTAACTTTAGTCTGGACTACGACATGTAGAAGTGCGGGCTCATTGGAAGATGAATCGAATTCACCTTTAGCAATTCCAATGAATCTGATCTGAGGGCTTTAGTTCGAGCTGACGGAGTGTCGGTCCCTACGGTAATGCACGGTAAAGGGATCCATCTCTGTCTGCTCAGGATTTGAAATCCTATAGTATAGGATTCGTAATCCTGGCGTGGCAATTAATCTCTCGATTTGGATTATTAAAAGGCGTTGAGCTTGGCGTTCTTTTGGCTCGGACGAGTCATTGGGGAGAATTCATGAATCATAAAAGGGTGAGAATTGTATGTAACATTGCCAACGGAGATGAGGCTTTTGTTTGGAATCACACGTTGTAGATAGCAACGGATATGTAGCCATAGTTAGTGTATAAAGTGCAAACTATGTGCAATCAAGCATGGGAGCCAATAGAATGACGCATTTATATTAGAGCACTTCTACGAAATAACACTCGGAAGTCTCTTTTGGATCCGAAACAGAGAAACGTAGCTGGTCTCCGAAGCCCGAGCTGGAAGAGACATTACCCGGGCACTAACTGCGGGAGCGCATGTCCCTTTAACTACCTTCGCTAGCTAACATTTGTTGTGGGAAAGCTAGGCGAGGCTGCTGTTCAAGAGTAAAATCTAAATCAGCATCTTCTCCGCACCAGTAGTGCAGGCTGTAAATAACATTTAAACTCACCGATCCGAGCATCCGAGAGTTTTTTATAGTCACCTCGGAATTTCGGAATCGAATTTCAGGGTGAGAGTAAATCGGGTAGGAATGCTCTAATCATACTAACTACCATCTCCACCTAACGGGCAACCAGCTTTAAACTTTGCAGTTATGCTCCTTTTCGTTGGCTTTAGGTACAGGTACATACTGATGATGGCTTAATTAGTCCAATTCTGTGTCATGATTCAAGATCATGAATCTGACTCATCATTAAATGTATCATCTTCACGAGGTCAGGGAAATCGATTAGATTTGTAGGTTCAGAATCTTGCGTATATACCATGAATATACCTTGGAAATAGTCATAACTGGTCAAAAAGAATAGTGTTTTTAGAATTTAAAATGGCAAATTTATTTAACACTTCTGAGCTTTATTTCATTTAAAGACAACGCAAATAGGAATAAATAAATTTTGCTTGCTTATCTCGAACGTACATAAATATAATAAGTGTCGATCGGCAAAATAAATTTTTATATTGTGAAGAGCCGAGACATCGCTCACTCTCTAGTTGGTAAATTTTATTATAAATTAACAACAGCTTGTGACGTGATTTAACGAAAATATTTTTTTCAATACAAACTAATCTTGTGTAAATGTGCGTACACCGGTAATAGATATTGTTCGATGATTAACACAGCTAGGAATGCCTATTGAAAGCCTTTGTGTTTTTGGCCTGAAATATATTATCCTCTGTATTTATCTTAGGAGACCTTGTAAGTCTCTAGACACTGTTTTAGAATAATTTAAGCTAGGAAAGAAGATCTCTGTTTCAAAAACAATTTCTATTTTCCTAAAATTACCTTTACTTATCTTTAGCATAATAAAGGTAGTTTATACACAATACAGGATTCCTGAAGGCAAAGGTAAAGGCAGAGCGAAGGGAAACTATTGAATTGAATATCGTTATGTTGGTAAGAGATTAGCAGCAATTGAGATGCCTCAGAATTCACTCCTGTAATACTACACAAGATGTGAATCTGGAAATATGTAATGCGAATGCCTCGCAAAAGTTCACATTGTCATAATTTAAAAACCGCAGATGTACTGGGCTGCAACAATGGCATTTAACTCTCAACTTGCTTCTTTGGTGGTATTTTATTTTTCTTCCCAAGTATTCCCATTAGCTCCTTAGGCATGTAGTAGGGCTTTTCTTCGGAGCCATCATTTACTTCCGAGTCTTCCACTGTTAAAAAAAAGTAGATGCATTTAAACGTTTCATATTTTCAGTCGATGATCATTAGATATAGTTTACTTACGGAAACACAAAAATAATGTATCGACGGCCATATTGTAAACCGAGAAGAAGAGCGTCGTGATGAAGTATGTGCCCACCGTTATAATGATGACGGGCATCAAGTAGAAATGCAAAGTAGGAACCTTGAGATGAAAAAAAATTGAAAACGATATAGCGATCGGTCACAAGTCACAACGCCACGTTGGTATTCCTTTCAAAGCTTTAATCGAACTTACCTCATCTTCCAAGGCTGGATGCTGCTTGGCGAACACATAAAATGAAGCTATTGCAGACCCCACCAACAATAACCAACTTTCCCATGAAAAGAAGGAAGTCAGTGACTTTGTCCAGTACAAATGCTCGAACAGCATTTCTCATGAGCAAAAAGAAAGCGTCCCTAGCAGAAGTGCAAAAGTTTTTCCCGTAGACTGCTGTCATAATGTAGGCATTTCGATTGATAAATTTCATGAATTTCTCCAGACACCAGAAGCAGCATTTGAAACAGCACAACACAGCCTTTGCCACGGGATTTTCACTGGAAACAAAGCGAGAAAATTTATTAAATTGAGACATATTATTTATTACGTCACTATGACCCTTTGTTTCAACTCACTTGTATTGCTTGAGCTTGTAATCCAAGTACTCAATAAAGTATCGAATGAACTTGATAATACTGATAATCAAACTTCCAAAGGCAATTGTTCCAAGATGATACCGAGCCGTTCGTACTAAGCTATTGGTGACCGGAAACAGGTCTAGATCTTTACTTCTGTTCAAAGTCCAATACCATCCCGCAAAAGTTCCTGCGAGAACCATGTCGCCGAAGTCCTGTTAATTTCAAAATATTCATTAGCTCATCATAGGCAATCCCGAATGATTCGATAACAGCATAAGTTGCGTACCGAGATAAAGCAAAGCATCCAGATAATTCCAAAGAAGTTGTACAAGTGATAGTACAGTACATTCGACAACTTCTGGTACATTGCAAATTGACAGGCATTGTTCATGACGCATTCCGATGATTCTCCACACTTCTGTGCAAACTTCTTGATCGAGCAACTGGAGATTCAAAGTTTAAGACAGTTTAGTAAATGATCGTTGACCAAGTTTCTTAAAGTTATTTTATTACCGAGCTCCTTCTATCAATTGCTCTGCGGCTTCGTTGACTCCGCAAAGTACAGTTTTGTGTAACCCGATAAACTTCTTCACTGGCTGATACCAAAAATACTCCAACCAGCAAGAAGAAGCCAATGGCGACAAGTTGAAACACCCAGGGAACAAGTGGCCAGGCTAATGCGAATGTCATATCTCCAACAGCTCTATTGAAAGTGGACAAACACTTTAATAATTATTCTTATGTCGATCTTTAATCTGGCTGGACTTAGAGTATACCGTACCTGGCTCCTTGACGAATCAAAGCCACCGCAATGGCAAGACGAGATCGAATAACCAGAACAATCAAGAGAAGAATGGCTAGAAGACTTCCAGCAACAATAGCAAATGTCAACCAGGTGTTCTTCAGTTTCAAAGCCGTATCAAACTGATTTACAAGATCTTCTTCAGTGATAAATCTTTCAGACTCAGCTGTGGTATCTTCGTCTTCCACAATGGCAGAAAGACGCAGCATTTCATTAGCTGACGCTTCCTCTCCACGCAGTTCGATGTATTTCGTGACGCTAAAGTAGCAGCCTGAAAAATGGACACCCTAACTCAGAAAATACGTATTTCATGAAAAATTTTAGCCAGTAACTGTTGCGTTGCTTACTGAATCCCAAAACGAACATCATTCCCACCAGTGAAAGCCACACCATAATTCCGGCAAAACATCTCATTAGGCAAATCCATATCAACGAAGCCACGGCGCCAGCTACCAGGAGTGAAACGATGATCGGCCATGACGCTCGGAAGTCTTCAAACATGAACTCAAAGTTCTGCTTGGCATTCAGGAGCTCAATCAATTTGTCCACTCCTTTGATCACTGCTCCAAGATTCACGTCTTTGTTCACGTCAGATATATTTTTCATGGCTTGGCGACTCAGAGATCTTGGAATACATCTTCGGGAAACTGAAAGAAGTAGTTGACCAACTTTTAGATTACATTCATTTCCGAAATGGACCATGTGTCTTGGTAAATATTAGATAATTGAATTAAGGATTAAGAATATTGGAGGCTGTTCCATCTCCAATATTATTCCTACAAATATAACGTCAAATATATCATACGTCTAAACAACTCTACAATTAAACCAAAGAACGCCAAAATTTTAGCAGCACAGCCATGAATCATAACTAATAACGCAGCCTGCTAATTTTTTAAATCGAACTAGGTACATATTCAGACCTACCGGCAATTTAAAAAAAAATAAACTGAGGCAAACATTTTAACAAATCCAACAGCTTTAAGCGTGCATATCACAAATCACAGTTCACAATGTAGGTAAGCTTATTTCGTAATCATTTCATGCCGAGAAAGCGATTAGCGGCGTGCTCGTTTAACGGAAAAACTTAATACAATGCATACACAAGCGAATAACAAAATTTAATATTAGGAAGTGCTAGTCGGTATAACTGCCCCCTAGATTATACACCTTCCAATATTAATACAATCAACTTACGAACGCTTTTGACGTTTTTGACGGAGATTCTTCCTCCAAATTTTGACGAATGACGCATTTTCTATTCAGTTCATAGTTATCCAGTGTCAATTTTCAGTTTAGCAATTTCAAATGCAGCAAGTAATTAATATAAAACAGAATGGAGAGGTGAGATTCAAGATGTAGGTAAACAAAATGCACAAAAATCACAAACGAGAAAATATAAAAAGATACATTCAACTCAAATCGGCAGTAAGTTTTGAAAGCTTCGAAAATTAAAAGAAAGAGGAAAGAGAATTCAAACAAAAACAAACAAACTCAAAACAATTGAAAGTAGACATTGCAAGGTAGGTAGCGGTTTTGCTTACTTGGCTTCACCGGAAGGATATACTTCGCGCATCGGTTGTGGGTCAAGAGTTCAGATACTGTATATTTGGACTTGTCCACAGAATATTGGCAAATCATCTTCGCCTTGGTTTCATCGGAATTATCTCCAAGCCTGAACCTGTCCATTTCAGGTATCCACGGACCTTCTTCTGGGCATTTTTCTACACAGACCTGGAGACCAAGCACAAATTAGCGTCATTGTGGAATACAGAATTGACCTGAATATGAATATCAATTATCACAGTCGAAATAGAAAACCCATGCCTGTGTGGTTGGACATCCGGCTAGCAATACTGAAGGAGACGCACATTTTGTGATATCAAAGAAATACAAAAAGGATTTATTTGCAACAGGCGGATCCAAACCGCACTTTTGACCCCAGGAATCCACAGGATGGACCAATACCGACGGATCTCCTTGCTTGAATGCTAAATGTTAGAAAAGAATATATGAAACATCGATAAACATATTCCACGTTGAAAAATGTTGTTAATTTATATGACAAACCAGAATTATCGAAAATAATTACCAATGACAGCAACAACGATCCATCCAACTTGGAATGCAATGAAGAGAAGGAGACAAATAACATCGGTACATCCCCGCTTTTCAATTGGACCATGAAACTTCGGGTCGAATTCCTTAGGGTAGCCTAACAAAATTCGAAAAAACAATTCTTCAATTGAATATAGTATCACGGATACTAGCTATAATCAGATGCTGCGGCCATCAAGCATTTCTATTTAAATATTGTATCGAAGAATGCGCTAATGTTTTGGAGTTTATGAAAAATGCCACAGTGTTAAACGTAAAACCGACTTTCTCCGCTCGCACCCACACNTTAAATATTGTATCGAAGAATGCGCTAATGTTTTGAAGTTTACTTATGAAAAAAGCCTAAGTATTAAACGTAAAACCGACTTTCTCCGCTCGCACCCACACGGGTGAAAGCCTGTTAATTTAATAGCAGGAGATCTATGAAATTCGCTATTGATTTAAGCTTTTAAAACCAACAACTGGTTATAAATAATACCATCCCCATCCGCAGGCTTTCTTCTCGGCATTTCCACTGTTTTCACTTGCACTTAGGTAAAATAAATAATCTCGATTCGCTAAAGAAACGACACCACCATTGCAAAAGCGTTCCTTCCAGTTTATTTTTTAATCACAATAAGATCAGTTCAGCTTGAAATTTGGCTTAAATTTTCCAGTTCAGTTCCATTAGAACGGAAATCGAAGGGTAGTTCCTTCCAGCTTATTTTCTAATCACTATAAGATCAGTTCAGCTTGAAATTTGGCTTAAATTTTCCAGTTCAGTTCCATTAGAACGGAAATCGAAGGGTGAATTACTCAAATACAGTATTGAATAGTCCTCGTTACACTTTCCAGAATCTCATAACAATAACAGGCCACTAGTGGTTGGTGTACTTTGTAAAATGATAATTCATTTGCACTATATGTAGTGTCTTCTTATGCAAATAAAACGTTTGACGCGTCTACAGATATTCCAGCTCAGCACTCAACCACAGACACTTCAAGTGATGAAGATTCGAGGAGTAGCAATATCTCTAATAAGTTAATGTAGCGCTCCATCGATCACAATTTTGCAGCTCCCTACTAACTATCCCATGTGCTACGTTCAGAAAGTACCTCAAGTGAAATAATTTCTCATGCAATTTGTACTAAAAAGTAAAGCACTGTTTACAGATAGATGATAATGACTCATATATGGCGTGCTCTTCCTATGTATATTTGTATTTTGTATACGTAATAGAAACACAAAGCTGTTAGCCGCAGAGCACTAAAATTGTCTTTGTCTAGGTTATTCAACTATGCACAAGTACACCACTATTGGATATTGAAATAAAATTCGCTGAAGTGAAGAGTACTTCAGTTATTGTTATTAGTATTAGTGTTTCTACTCCACTTCAGTGAGTGGCGAAATATTGGCAAACGAAGAAATCTATTCGCGTTGTGAGGATCGTTAGCATCGCGTGCTAACTGAAACAGAAGTCCCTGGACACGTACACTGAAACTTTGAATAAGGCCATGGACTAAAATAAAGTTTGTTATTGTATCTGCTCTGGAACAATTACAATAATCGATTATGAGCGTTTGTGTCTCCTTAAATATGTGCTTGAATAAATTGCACGCATTTCAGTCTAATAAGAAGGAACTAGGCTAAGGAATTGCGATGTGATCGATGGACGCCACAGAACACTGGGTCTCAAAAATGAAATACGTGTACGGAGTGAGCAATATTCACCCCGAAGAAGTGAAACGTTAAAGTATTGAGGAACTTAAGAAAATTAATTGCTTGAATTAGCTCTGGATTCGTCTGTGGTTTGCTTATCTTTTTTGTAAGCATGATTAATCCGAGTCCACAAAGTAAATCAGCTAAAATGCATCAAGTTTTCATTTCTATAATGTTTTATGTTCAATAGCGTTAACTCTAACAAGTCCATTAAAAAATGAATCATACAGCTGAGTAAACGAATTCTAAAAATGATACACAAACAAAGATAAAAACAGATGAAGCGACTTCGAAACGTTATATCCGTCAATTGGTAGATTACGTAAACACGCCGAATTAATTTTATTTCTTAGCTTAGTTTTAATGTGGCATGAGAAACGAAGTCTTAAAGTGCCAAGCTCATCTTTGCCCTGACAGATATAAAACATTACTAAAGTATACGAGGGCTGATAGAACGAAATCTATTTTGCTATTATTATAAGCCTAAAAGACGAGCCGAAGTCGTAGTCGAAAGTCGACTACATGCGCTCAAAAAAGCCGAATTGTTATTTCGTAATTTAAATAATTAGAAAATTAGAGGTTAAACTTTTTGATTCTGTTCTATGTATCAGTGTCTTATATTTTGAAGCCTATACAGTTTCACAGTCACTGGCAAGGGCAAGAGCAAGAGCAGTTCAAGCTTATTGTGTTTGGCACCAACACTTAACGTAGCACACGCACGACTAGTACATTCGAATTTCTAGTTCCAGATCAAGGTAATTTAGAACTGACGACTAATCAGAGCCAACTGACGATAGTTCGGTAGATCTAAGAGCTTAAACTCCAAGAAATATTCCTTGCACTTGCACTACTAATGACTTAAAGCTATACCGCAGGGTAATTAAGTCTCACGCTATGTTGCGTATCGTAAGATAGACGACGTAGACCCTGAACCTACCGGATTTTTACTCTTCGCCACAGTTCAATAATACTCAAACAAACCAGTTATTAGCTGAAATAGTCCTCAATGTCAAATAAATATAAATAGGACGCCAGCTCATTTATCATCATCTCACAAGATAGCATTTATCTTTAATGCTTGGCTCCAAGTTAAGCCTGGCGTCATATCCTGTTTCTTTGTGAGGCCTCCTAATATAAGGCTTTTGTCTTAGAAATTCTGAGGCAAATAGATTCGGTATCTCACACTTCTTTCCGTTCTATATATTTCATACTGTCTCTTCTCCGGAGCATTATGTAATGACACGCGTTATATAATATAGCTGTAAATTAGATTTTGTAGCAGCAGCAGTATATACTGGACCGATTTCGTAGATAGCTCGAAACTACAAGCGTCTTAACGACATACTTATCAGTGTATACATACATGTATTTAGTACGTTTGAATTCGAAAATTTGTAATTTACGAACGACTATTCAATATGGATCCCAATCCCAATACCGAAGCGATATATGATTGCCGGACGTCCTTATAATTGGTATGTCACAAAAACACAGATTATCACGATTTATTTACGCGAAAACACCCTGGCAGCTCCTAATGTTCCAAAAAAGTGTCCTTCCAGTGCTGTAGCTCAGCTCAAGATCAATTTAAACACTAAACCATAATCATTCATCAGCACAGATCTCAGAGTCCTTCACTTTCGTTCCTGACAGGTGCATGTATCAGGAATTAGGACAATGGAAAATGGAAGTAGCAGAGACTGGAGATCGTGTGAGGCTTTGAAATGCTCAAAGAGAAGTTCGAGCTACTAACAGCGAATTGTTAAACCAGCAACTAGATCCAGCCTTCAGCAAACTAGTTTCACTATTAACTATGAGTGCAAAAAACAAATTTAAATTGAAACAAAAAATCTTTATGAGCATAGCATGGAGCTACACAGATCTGCAGTTGGCAGATTATACTGTAGAGTTCTTGTGATATGAGATGAGATGAGATTGAAAGTTGAAAGGATGCAAAATTTCCTCATATGTATTATGAGCCTCACATTTGCATGGTGTTGCTATCGGCCATATTTAAGACAAGTACAGACATAATACCAAATGCCGGTTATTATATGCATTGTAAAAATGAAGGTTAAACCAGCTAACCGTATTTTCCAGATCGATCCACTTCATCCAGCATCATGACCTCGGCCGCCGCGGTGTCTTCTTCCGCTCCGACCTTTCCGCTCATTTTGAAGCAGGATAATTAAGCGGATTGGTAATCTGGAAACAAAATTCAAAATAGAATTAATATTATGCCAAAATTGGATCTTCCATTGACTATGTCTATATTGCTGGATGACACAAACTTCTTATTTGTGTCAAAATACTCGATGCTGCCTGCTACTTTCTGTGGTCCCAGTAGTAGCTTCCACGTACCGATATCGACTGGGCGTAATCATGTATCATGTAATGTAATTATGCCTCAGCTGAGTTTAGTGATTCAATTATGAATTACCCAGTCCCGCGACTTCCTCTTGCAAAATAAATCATAACACTAAAAGCCACATATTCTACCTATTACGTGATGTTTGTGGACTTGTGATGCATTTGCAATTTACAATTTGTTGTTGTATACTAAATATTGTATGCTGAAGTAGGTTACAGCTTATGCTTTTCCGTTTAATCGCAATCTTATCATGTATCGAATATTGAACCTCTGTTTCATAGTTTTGTTTTGGCAAACCTACATGGAAAGCTATGCTGGACTTACAGAGAGAGAATGTATCCACACAATAATGCTTATAAATAATTTAGCGCTGATTGATTGGTATAGATTCGCCTGAAATTTAGACTTAGGATGTGCGGAATAAGCACGTGGAATGCCGTTGTGTTTTTAAAGTATTTGATATGATTCTAATTAGAGCTGCCAGGCCGGTAAAAATATAATTGGGAGTTATTATTCGTTTACAAACTTCCAATTTTTATACACACATCACGCATTTATGCAGGCATTTAATTGTTGCAATACTTACGAAATATCGAATTTCCTCTTGCGGTACTGATTACTGATCAAGAAGAACATCCAATGCAATTTGACTAGACCTGGGATATACAGAAATTTCTAACCCCAGCGATGCTTCGGTTTTTGGTAACAAAATTTAGCAATCCGTTAAAAGCAAACGGCTCTTTAAATTGCACACGGACAAGTCAGATCAGTACTTCTATTCAGTGCAAAATGTCAAATGTCAATTGACCGGTACGAACACAAAACAAACCCCGTGAAACAGAACAATAAACTGGACCTACGCCACTCTACCCTGTCGGACAGAAACAGCATACTAGCTAGGTAATATCCAGCCACAAACAACAACAATGGAACTGACTCACTCATCATAACGCTACGCCACAAAATTTAGTCCCATTATTTAACATGAGAAACGGGAGTCCTGCATTTATACGGACAGGAAACCCGCTTGGTTTTTTGTTGTGCTTTTCTGCCACCCTATCTGTTGTCAACCCTCTGGCCATTCCATTTGGTTGCTCCAATCTCCGATTCAACCCGCTTTTCATGACCGTTTTTTCTATTATACATTAATATAGGATGCGTATTTTCATTTCATTTATAACATACAGGGATATTCCGGTTATTCTATAATTAAAGCCTAAATATCCCTTTGCGTTAGAATTTAAATAATCATTTTCAGGGATTAAGTTAATATTAAGCTAAACTATGGCTATCGGCAGCTAAACTAATTTTTCAAGTCGACAAATTTAAGTACACTAATGATTTATTTTTGATAAAGCTCACACAACGCATTCACTTTGTGTTCAATGGCAAAAACACTCTCATATTTCAATACGTATCAAATACACAGGTTCTATAAATTATTCTGAAATATTCTACAGCTTGAATCCGCTGTGTATCGCCGAAACTCCAAATGCCAGGTTTTCATATGTAACGAATCGAAATCCAGCCTCATAAATCATCGTTTTGAAGTCCTCCTATAATACAGAGTTCAAACAATTATAATAGTCCAAGCAAGATTAGGAGAGTTGAGAGGTTGAATTATGCATAAGAACGGCTTTTAATTACGTACTTGTGTAGGAAACTTCCGAATGCTTTGGACCAAATACAGATACGAGTCCCAATCTCCGGCGATGATTTGTCCCATCACAGGAATCAATTGAAATGAATACTGGTCGTATGCCCTAAAAGAAAACGTGGTGATTGATTTGTAGATCATACAATTTTTTAATAGTTTTTAAAAAATAAAACTGCGTTACTGATAAAACCTTACCACTTGATGGCTGGATTCTTTACATGACTAAATTCCAGGCACATAAATCGACCGCCAGGACGAAGAACCCGATAAGCTTCTTCCAGCACCTGATTTAATTCAAGAAATCATCAATCATTCGATGCATCGTACTGTAGCGATTGAAAGCAGGATTCGAAGTAAATCAATTATGTACCTTGTCTATATGAACACAGTTACGGATTCCGAATGCAATTGTATAAGCATCGAATGTATTATCGGGGATAGTGCTAAGATTCTCAGCATCTCCTTCCATCCAACTAATTCTACTCAGCTGTTCGGGATTCAACATAGTCTGAGACCGCTTTTTCCCAACTTCCAGCATTTTCGGGTTGATGTCACAGACGAGGACAGAGCGACTGTAATAGACCAGAAGGTTTTTGCTTATTCATTTGAAAAGCTCAAAACTGATATTACATAATGCTGTTGAACTACCTAGCGTCATCATGTAACCTATCTTCTGATTTAACATCTTCGCAAGCTTGTTGCATTGCTTCAACTTCATTCTCAGGTCTTTTATTGAAGTCCGGTAGCTCTTTGCCCGGAAATAGGATGCCCGTTGGTGGGAATTTCGGCTTGACTGTCACATGTTTCAAGAATCTGAACGCAATGTCACCTGAAATCGGAAACTCGTGGTAGGTAAATTTTAGGCATTGCTAATTTTCAGGAATACTATTTGGTTATCTGAATTTATCCTAATTGAAATTACCTGTACCACCAGCAACGTCGATCAACTTGGTTTTATTTCCTGGCTTCAGTCTATACACAAACATATCCTTCCAAACCCGATGAACACCAGCACTCATGAAATCATTCATCACGTCATATCGATCTGCTACATTCTCGAATACTGCTCGCACTGAAAGATAGAAATCGTATCGTAAGTGAAAAGGATAATCTGTTTGCGTTGTACCTTGTACCAAATAAAACTTTGATTTTAGAACATCAGTGTTATTACAGATTATAAATTTTATGTCTTACGGACCTTTATGTGCCTTTTCTTCTTCCGAAACAGTTTCAAATCCAAAGTGAGTCTCTTTTTCTGACGAATAAAATTTTTCTTCTGTTTTCGGTTTCGGCTCAGCTGACGATGAGAACGAAGCATTCAATCTTGAAATACATCTGGAGGATCTCCGCACGGCTTTTAACATCATGTAGCTGCAATCAGGAACAATTTGTCTGAAATATTTAGCATGTAAATATCGGGTTGTATTTAAACCGTACAAAAAATCAAATACTTTCGACCACAACTTTTATTGAAACCAGAACAATTGATTTCGTACACAACTT